>JAJMKJ010000019.1:138078-157903 GCA_030569255.1 Insectozyma sakaeoensis | reverse complement strand
GAGGATGGGATGGGATGGGATGGGATGTATAGTCTAATAAAATATGATGCAGCAACTAATTGGAATAGAGGATGAACTCATGGTGCAGACGGCATACGAGGCAGGCGAGAGCTGGGGTGGAGCTGGGGCGAGGAAGGGACTATGTACGTCGTGAGAGTGTGCGTGTGCGTGTGGGTGTGGGTGTGAGAGGAGAGCAAGCATAGGAGGGGAAAGAGAAAAAAGGTAGTGGGGCAGGAATAACAAAAGAAGTTGCGCTCACAAAGCAACTGAGACTAGACTATGCCAACTACACATTGACAATAAAAGGGCCAACAGCAATCAAAGTCACCAACGGGCATTCCAAATAAATTGCCATTGTCCCAATAACCACAAACAATGCATCACATACACATACACATACACATACACTCTCATACTGTCATTGTCCATTGTCCATTGTCTATTACTGTTGTTTCTCACTTCTATTTTTACTTTCCTCTCTTTTCCCTTTGTGCTATCTTATCTATGCCATATATACTCCTTCACTAAGACATCTTGAATTTGTTATCCATCTATGAAACCATTGAACCAACCCATCTCTACCACAGACTCGTCCACACCACCACCACCATCATCATCACAATCCCCACAACAACAACCACCATTACCTTCCCCTTTGCAAATACCACACCTGCAACAAACAGCCACTCCACAAGTCTCTGAAACAACCACCCCAGCACCCTCCAGCACCACTACCACCACTGCTTCAGCCATCACAGACTCACCCAGGTTGTACAATAGGAATGGCCACCATTTAGTACACAAGGCCAATTCGTCCCCCCTGGTGGTGCCTACGACTCCACCGTCATCAGTGGCTTACGAAGGGAAACTCCCCTTTTACCGCTCCATCAGCGAACCAGCTAAACCACACTTTAATTCAAACTTTCAATTGCCCAGCGAGATCCTCAAGAACCTCACCCCCATCGTCAAGTCGCCGCCAAAGGACAAGACGGTCAATTTGATGAACAAACACAAACATATAAAGAGTATACAGGCTAGGTTGTCGAGAAAGTCGTCTAGAATCAACAAGAAGTTGTACACTTTGAAACAAGAGAGACTACGCAATAACAGGTTGAAGAGTGAGAAGTTTAAGCAGAGCTTGAACGATGCAAACGAACGGCGTAACGAGTACTTGCGCATCATCAGAATCAAGGCATCCAAGTTTATACGCGACGACGACTACAGTAATAATGATAATAACAAGGTAGAGGAGAATGGTAGCAGCAGCAGTGTGTTTAATGACGCAGTTTTATCCAATGTTGATCAATCCCTGATTATCCAGTTACAGCTGTGGATCAGGAGAAAACTATTCCACCGGGCAATTGGGTTTTTGCGCAATTCAGACTTTTTAACCTCGTTTGACAGGTTGGATTTCAACTCCATGAACCAAGCATTGAATAAACACCTGCAGGTATATACTAGCATCTGGCACATTATGACGTATCTCCAGTTGCCGCCGGTTGAAATAAAGGCATTCTTGTATTCGTTCGTCATGGTGGGCGACTTTAACGACTGCATGAACACTAATAACACGTTGCACCCGGGGTTTAACTCAAATGTGTCGCTGGATGAAAAACAAATGTACTTGAACAATTTGATCTGGCTCACATGTTTCCGGTTGAGTCACGGACTCATTGCTGAGTTTAAAGCAGTGGTTGTAACCGGTAAAACCCACGCCAAGTTTTATCGCTACTGGCGTGATTACCACTTCATCTTTAAGATTTTCAAGTATCGCCATTATTTGAACATCAAGAGCATTCTCGACGAGTCAATCGTTATTGTTAATAAACAAATTGCCATTGTCGAGCATGAGAATCAAAGCCACAATGAACGGTTCGACGTCAACCCGTTGTATGAACATAGGTTAAAGTTTAATCGCGAACTATCGTTGCTCAATGCATACGATGTGAAACAATTGGTTGAGTTTAACCAGTCTCCACCAGTAACCACATGGCTAGCTCATCTTAATCAATTTGTTGACGAGTCGTTTATTTCAACCTCAGACGTTTACCTCCAGAACCACCACTATTATCTTTGTTTTAACAATTTGAAATTTCACAAACCAAGCTTGATCCCAACCAATGTGTGGAGAAAATACTGGCTCGAACTATACTTGGACGCCAACGAGTTGGACAAGCAGGTTCCTAAATTTTTAAAAAGCGGTGGTGGCCAACATCCACACCAGACTACTAGCGGCATTACGTTGGACACGTCATTGCAGAGTCTGAGCGATATTGATGTTTCGAGTTTGTTGGATTTAAAGACAATTGATCTAAGAGACGTTTTCCGGGTATTGAACGAGTACTACATTGAGTTTAAGGGCAACTATGTGCGTCCACTCCATGAATCATCGCCTGGGGTCACTGAAATCTCGTGCTTGTACAAGATCAAGTACATTGTCGAGCATTATGACCCATTTAATGACAATTTACTCGAATTGGTATCGAGTTGTATTAGATCGCACCACAGCGACGACTATGGCAACTATATCAAACAGTTGGTTTACTATGTCGAGAGTTTGTGGGTCAAGAAGGCGGCGTTTCTCCAATTTCAAAATTTCCAAATGTTTGAAAATATTCAATTGGTAGTTAGTGTCGCCAACTTCCCCAGTGTCCGCTTCAGTTTGTACACATTAAACCCGCTGGTGTTGTTTCCGCGATTCTACAGCGTATTGTTACACCGAGTTGAATTAACATTGGACCCGAAAAATGTGGTTAAAACATCGTTAAAAAACTCGCTTTTGAATTTGGTGGTGTCCAAGAATGACCCAGGTAGTGAAGAATTCTTTAGGACGATATTCAATTACGAAGTGGTGTATCAACATACACATCACGAGATTAACGATTTGTACTACGACGAGACCCTCCAGTTGCACCATCGATTGCACAAGTTGATTGAATGCAATTGTTTGGCCCTTATGTACTCGAACTTCAATAAGAAACTCATCCCCGAGCAGATGTTGGCCTTGTTCCACGACAAGGGCGAGATGACGCTCGACGGCGAGTTTGAGACTTATTACGTGGCGAATTGTAAGAAAATAAGGGACGTTTTGTTGGACAAGGCCTATGCGGTGTTGAACTCGCACAACCTCGATTTGCTAAATAGCACGTTTAAGTACTTTGCGATGGAGTTGTTGCTGCTCGTTAGGGAAATCCTTGTGCTTAATAGATATTTGTACAAGGTGTACAGTCCGATTTTGAACTGGATATATATGGATGTTATGTGAATATAGAAGAGAGAAAGTGAGATGTGATGATATGACTCTGAGTAGGAGAGTGAAAAATGTAGGTGACTCTGGCAACTACAAGAGTAGAGAATTTTGATATGCCGTGTGAGATGTTGATATTCTGCTTTTTTTCTCTTTTTGTTATGAGAGTATAATGTTTGAATACTTGTACTGTCTTCTTTATCCTTTCGAAAACACAGTGGGGTGAAGTAGATGGGGGTGTAAGCCACTGTTTCATTTTTACGAGACACTAAATCAACAATGGAAAAGAAATCGAAAGGAGACGACGACGAGGAGGAGGAGGGGGTTACAAAAGATGAAAAATTAAGCTTTCAAGAA
The DNA here is from genome assembly GCA_030569255.1 of Insectozyma sakaeoensis. NCBI lineage: Eukaryota > Fungi > Ascomycota > Pichiomycetes > Serinales > Debaryomycetaceae > Insectozyma > Insectozyma sakaeoensis. The sequence goes on along the minus strand of JAJMKJ010000019.1, from coordinate 154,299 downwards.
CCAGACTCAACCCCCGAACATGGGATCCCAATAGCATTGGGGGGTTGAAACGGTTGAAACAATGTTCCTTCCTCCCTCCTCCGTAGAAGGTGCACTGCAAACGATGAGATACGAGGAAAATCAAACAGCACAAACAAAACAAACCTCGCACAAAGATAGGCATCGCTCACTCACTCCCTCATTGATTGGTTGCTGAGGTTATTTGTGCAGGAGAGATCCCCTTGTGCACCTGATATTACCTTGAAGCCGCAGATTAGATACCATGAGCCCTGAGAATGAAAGGATCAACAGGTTTCAGCTAACAACCATTTCAAACTACAATGGAATTAGACAGTAGGAATATGCCACTCGTTTTCGATGGTAATAGGTGGCTTTGCTTATCGCTACTGTTTCATTTCACTCCCCCCACTCCATCACTCCCTCACTCACTGACTATATCTGGTGGCCAATTCCCAAAAATCTGGAAATCCCGCTTCTTTTCTGGTTGAAATCGAACTCTGTGGAAACCCAACACACCAGACACACACCAGATACACTGCCGAGGAGGAGGTCAAACCAGGCACAGTTGAATTAGTCTAAGGCGGAGGTCATCATATCTGGCACAGTTGAACTAGATTACTGCACTAGTGTCTAGATTACTTTGCACCTAGATTACTTTACACTACTGTCTAGACTCAGTTTCAGACTTTACCCATACTTCAAACACACCATCGTTGAGAAGTGCAACCTCAAACGAAGGGGGCAGAGTTGTATACACATCATCACCACTTGTACAAGAAATCTACTAGGATTTAAAAATAGAACACTAAACAAACCCAAATAGGAAATTACACTCGCCGCACTCATACACCAAAAGGGCAAAAAGGTAAACAATCGTCCATCAGCCCCGGCAACACTATAGACAATCAAAAACACCCTGCGATACCACAACATCTGAGTGGCAACATCCTTGACACACAACAAAGACAAAGACACATCACCATCATCAAGTGTAGTGTAGTCTTGTTTAGTTTAGTTTAGACATTGTTAGGGGATTGGAACATTACACAAAGACAAAGGAAGTAAAAATTTTACTTTGATTAACTGCAGAAACAACACAAAACTGTACACAGGAATTTCATGTTAATTTTTATACATCCTCCTACAACAACACCACCACCACCACCTCCCTCATCACCACCACCACCAGGCACTAGCACACCCGCCAACGACGCAGCCAACTCACTAGACCCACTCAGCCATATCCACTACAAGAGGGACAACACCAGCCAGGAAACTACATCCCCCTTTCTCACCACCAACCACGCCTCACCACCACTGCTTTTGTCACAACAAGAAGCTACTACACCACCACCAACGACAAGCCCTTCTTTTTCCTCCACTAGTGTCGAATCTTTAACCTCACAGGAAACAAGCACCGGTCTTGGCCCCACTTCTTCATCAAACACACACTCCTCCACCACCACCACTACAGCTGCATCCTCAAGTACTTCAATGTCAGATAGCAATAGCACTGCGTTTGTATCTGCCTCCGAGGCCATTTTGGCATCCACATCGTCTTCGAGAGTCCCAACAACATCACTAAGTCAGGGCACATCCTCATCCTCATCATCATCTTTGCTGTCTTCCAGCCTCACGAGCTCACAAACTACACAACCACCATCCTCGACCGAGTTGCTTGCGTCGACGAGTTCCCCGGTGTCAACTAGTTTATCTTCTCAAACGTCATCTACCCCCTCATCGTCGTTGCAGTCTAGCTCAAGCACTAGTGCTGTATCCAGCACCACATCGAGTTCGAGTTTAGAAAGTTCTACCTCAAGCTCATCTAGCTCATATAGTTCATCTAGTGTTGAACTGAGCTCAACCCTGGATTCTACGTCGAGTGCTACGTCGAGTGCCCCAACTTCAAGTTCTAGCGCAAACTCAGTTACAAGCACAAGTGAAAGCTCGTCCAGTGCTAGTCCCAGTCCAAGTTCAAGCACAGATATAGGTTCCAGCTCAAGTTCAGCAACGAGTTCCAGCTTCAGTCTGACCGCAGAGTCCAGCTCCAGTTCAGCTCTCGCAGGCGTAATTTCAACATCCGCAACATCATCAACAACAACAACTTCATCATCATCAACAACAACTACTTCATCATCATCATCTTTGTCATTTTCTTCTTCGTCGTCATCGGTCGTTAGCTCTACTAGGTCTAGCTCTGTGAACTCCCGATCTACATCCAGCTCATCATTCCGTTCATCATCCTCATTGATAGCTTCAGAAACATCAAGCTCAACCACACTAAGCTCAACCACATCAAGCTCAACCACATCATCAGGTAGCTCCACAACGGCGATTGCAGCATCCACCTCCACCCCCCCTTCCCCTTCCACTTCTTTCAAACACTCATCTATTTCATCATTCACTTCGAGATACACTTCGATCATCGAGCGACCAGACACTACAATTACAACCGTGATTGCTATACCGACATCCGAAGTCGTATCCACCGACGGCGGCAGCACTACTGCACGTAACTCAAAGTTGATTGGAGGCCTAGTGGGGTCTATAGGTGGATGTATCGTTATTGGGGCATTAGTTGTCCTATTTTTATTCTTAAAGAAGAGAAAGTCAACTATTACAAACCAATCGCCCGATTTTAACCATAGTCCAACGACGCACGAAGAAGACGAATCGTCGTTTGATGACAAGGCAGCGGCGCATCAGAATATATACCACGATAATACCCGACAAAACATGCAGCAGAGCAAGTTTGGCTGGTTTACCAACATGTTGAATGCGGCAAAGAGCAATAGTCACAGCGGTAGTGGCAACGGCAGCGGCAGACTCGTGTCGAGCCAGACGTTGGGCACTGGAGCAGGCACATTCAGGCGGTTAGACAATGATTTAGAGAACCAAAACTACGGCGCAACAACCACAACCAACAACAACAATAATGGTAATTACTACCAGCGCGATCACGACGAAGGGTTTGCGTATCGTGGGGTTTCCAATTCGAATAATTTGGATTCGGTGTTTAGGAGCAACCCCAATACAACGGGACAAAACTCGATGGCGTCAATTGCGGGAAAGAGTCGAGACCGTGACTCATTATTGTTATTTGAAAATAACTCAACCACTACAAACACACATACGAGGTTAAACTCATTCAGCCATCCGCTAGCTAACCCCGACGACTTTGACATGAGGGAGTCGCACCAGAATGAGTTTGTCGCAGCGGGGAATACCGACTCCAATAGCTCATCTGAGTTTCATCCGTCTGATTACGATGATGAGTCGTTTATTTTGCCTAATGAGCAGTACGTCTATCAGGACCGTCCGCCAATTAATATTTTCGATGATCTGAACCCACGCGGTTCCAACAACTCGCTAAGCAGGTTCCGCGAGGACCTAGCATAGGTAGAACACGTAGCAATAGATACAATAGATCAACCCCCCCTAGGTCTCTGTTCACTCTTCTCTCTTCTCTTCTCGTTTGTCGTTTTTTTCCAATTGGTAGCAGCGTGCTTGGTCCTACACAATGACGAGTTGGCACATTGCTTTTGTATTGCTACTAGTTTGTGTCCACAGTCTTGATTTCTCTCCCTTGAGGGTGAGAAACTCGGTGTTTTCCCAGCAGGAGCGACAGTCCAAGGTTGAAAAAGAGTTAGTTTTGAACCAAGTACAGCTGGAAAACAACAACAACAACAACATTGACGATGACGAATGCCGGTTCATGTCGTTTGAAGAGTGGAAGAAGAACAAGATGGAGGGAAACGCCACCAATAACCACAGTGCAGTCTCAGTTGGAAACCTCAGTGGTATCGGGAACACAATGTCATCCAACCGAACAACCACCGAGATGATGATGCACAACCACACCGACGTAAGGGTGGTTGTGGCGCAGGAGGAGGATGGCAAGTTGTACAAGGACAAGTTCAACTTTGCGTCGGTGGACTGTGCTGCCACCATTGTCAAGACCAACTTTCAGGCAAAGGGGGCCAGCGCAATCTTGAAAGAAAACAAGGACTCGTACTTGTTGAACGAGTGCTCAATCAAGAACAAATTTGTCATTATCGAGTTATGTCAGGATATCCTCATCAACCAGGTTGTGATGGGCAACTTTGAGTTTTTCTCGTCAATGTTTCGTGATGTGAATTTCAGCGTGAGCAATCGGTTCCCCACTAGTAATTGGAGGAGTTTGGGCACTTTTCAAGCTGAGAACAAGCGTGATTTGCAGGTATTTAACATTGCCAACCCGTTGATCTGGGCCCGGTATTTGAAGATTGAAATCTTGAGCCATTTCGATAATGAGTTTTACTGTCCTATTTCTATCGTACGCGTGCATGGTAAAACGATGATGGACGAGTTCAAAGAGGAAGAAGAAGGAGGTGGAGGAGGTGGAGGGGAACAGAGACAGGCACAGGGTCAATCAACAACGATGGTAGTGGATGATCCAGTTATTTCGCCGCCAAAAATTGATAACGACAACGAGTTTGTGTTTATCAATGATACATTGGAGTACGAGTGCAAGGTATCGTTGCCCCATCTTCAATTAAACGAATTCCTCAAAGATATCAACCAGTCGCGACAATTCTGCTTGCCCAATGATACCACCACCACCACCGCCGCGCTGACGTTGCCAACAAATAACCACCAGATCACTACTACTACCACCCAGGAAAGCATTTATAAAAACATCATGAAACGGTTGTCGTTACTCGAGTCAAATGCAACGTTGTCGTTGCTCTACATTGAGGAACAGTCGAAACTCTTGTCGACTGCGTTTTCCAACCTTGAGAAGAAACAAGTCAACAATTTCAACGCGCTACTTACGTCGGTCAATTCGTCGTTGATTAGCCAAATCGCAACTTTTAAAGAAAACTTTCACGTCTTGCATGGCCAGTATTTGAACTTGTTCAAGTTGCAGGAGTCAAATTACCAGTCGTTCTTGCTTGATTCAAATAGGAAGATTAGTTATCTTTCAAGCGAGATCAGTTTCCAGAAAAAGCTCGTCTTGTTCAATAGTGTGGTGATTATTTTGTTGCTTTTGTATGTGATCTTGACGCGTGATATCAATATCGAGATAGATAAGGGAAAATCCGCCGTCATAGTCCCACCGGCACCCAAATTTTTGGAATAGGGCAATGACTGATAAATCATTAATCACCCGACCAGGTTTGAGCGAGTGCCCAATACTTCTACCCACATTACCAGAGAGAGAGGGGGGATATATTCTGGGGGGATCTACGCTGGGGGGTCTACGCTGGGGGTCTACGCTGGAATACTATTTTATATTATATTTACAAGATTTTGCCTCAACTCGAATGTCATAAATCATTAATAATCATCATAGTTGTCTCTTCTATTCGATCGGTATCTGTCTCTGCCACTGTCTCTGTCTCTGCCTCTGCCTCTGTCAGATCTTGAGCTGCTGAATCTCGAACGGCTATTCTGGTGGCGTCTATCGTTGCCATACCTGTTCCCATCACTTCTACCCCAATTATCAGATCTCGAACCCTTATAAGACCCCACGAAATACTCACGGATAATATAACTTGGAATATCATTCATAAACTTGAGCACACTAGCGCTAACCTTCATCGACGGGTCCTGCAACATCACTCTAAACAACTCGCACGTCTCCTCAATCATCTTATGCACATCAACACTCCTGAGGTTCTTGAGCTGGGTCAAATAACCAAACAACCCAATCATGTACTCATGACTCAAGTCTGCATCTGGTTGGACATTCTCTACAAACTTGGTCTGCGATGACATATCCCTTGTACTGTGCTCTTCGGCAAACTCTACACCCCTTTGTTTATTCAACATCCTAATGAAATTGTATTCGGCTTCACCTAAAAACAACACCGCTTCACCCTTTTCGCCGGCCCTACCTGTTCGTCCAACCTTATGAACATAGTCAGCTATATCGGGCGAAACGTATGGCTGCAATACATGCGTCACTTTCTTAACGTCAATACCCCTTGCTGCGACATCGGTAGCTACAAGAATTGCCCTCTTGGATTCTTTAAACCGTCTCAAGTTATTTGTTCTCGCTGCTGGCGTCAAATTACCACTCAATTTAAACAACTGATATCTGGTGTCCAACTCATCACCGAGGTCACTCGAATTGATAGCCTTGAGATAGGCATTCAACCAATCAACTGAAATTTTCGTTGGTGCAAACAAAATGATCTTGAATGTCTTTTCAGTCTTGATCACATTGTAGAGGTAGTTGAACATGGTGTCCAACTTGTCAATCTGGTCGGTACACTTAAACACCACTTGTTTGACATTCTCGTGCACTTCGGGCTCAGTGTCGGAAACAGTGTTTATGTACTGAAAGTTACGTCCAATGTTGTTCTTGGAAAAGTTGGAGATTTTGTCATCCACAGTAGCACTAAACAACAACGACTTGATTGGATCCGACAGTTGTCTTCTATCGTACAACAAGTCGTTAATCTCGTTCAATGTCTGCTCGAACCCAATGTCCAATAACCTATCTGCTTCGTCAAACACACGGTAGGTCAAGTTGTTGAAACATCTGGCTATGTCGGGCTTGTCGCGCAAATCTGCCTGTAATCTACCAGGGGTCGCAATGACGATTGGCGCAGGGTATCTTGGGTTGAACACGTTTCTTGACCCGCCCATAATCATGCCGAGTTTGGGTTTCAGGTAGCTTTTACCGGGCAAGTTGTCGATGATCTTCTTGTACTCGTCGTAAATCTGGAAAGCCAAGTCTCTAGTGGGGACAATCACCAATGTGTCGACGCCCTGGACGTCTGGGTTCTTCAACACCGCATTGAGCGTCGGTATGATAAACGTGAGGGTCTTACCGGTACCTGTTTTCGCCCTACAAACGATACCTTTGTCGACGTTCATGATGGGCACCAACGCCTGTTTCTGGATCGGAGTCAAGTCGGTGAAGTTGGACTTTGACAATGCAGATAGTATCTTGGAGTCGACAATATCCTTGCCCTTGAACTCAGAGAACTTGTCTGGATGGAACGACTGCAACTTGTCTGCGTCTGGTACATCTTCGATTTCGATATCTTGGACTAGCGGGTTAGCAATTTTTTTAAAAACTGGGCCACTCAAATGGAACAGCCTACTTGCTGGTACGACACGCGTGGCCAATAACACTATCGATCTGGAGAGATTGCCTGCTTTCGAGATCATCGCTAGTTGTGTGAAAAATAATTTCAAATGTCTTTTCTTTTGTGCGAAAAATTGGATATGAAAAAAAAAAATTGTTTCACTTTCCACACGAGTGCACGCTCTTTTTTATCACGGTGCTTGTTCGATATGGAGAGTGGGTTTTTCAGCAAGATCAAGGAGAATTACAGTAGCAAGTTGGCTAACCTCTCGATAAATAATGTTGAGAAGGATGGTAATTCAGAAAGCGATACTTTGATACATAATGCCTTTGTCAAGTACTTTGACTCAAAAGGTTTGCCATACCCAGACTGGCTCGGGGTCCCAGTTACACAACAACAACAACAACAACCAGAGAGGAGACATCCTTATCGGTCACAGCAAGATTATTCACAGTCGCAGTACCAGCCAGTTCGTCAGGAAAACCTATATAACAACAGTTTCCAACAGAGACAACAACAACAGCAGCAACAACAGCAGCAGCAGCAACAACAGGCGCAGAATGAAAACACCTCCCCGCAAAGAGTGCCATACACCCGTTCAACAAGTCGTTTACAGGGCTTGTACAATAAGTCGAGACAAACAGACGTCCCGGGACAGATACAAACAAACAGGTACCAGAGATATTAAACCGAGTCTATTTAGAGATATCAGATGTCCTTAGTTTATGTAGTATTTAATAAATCATAGTTTCGTTCCCAGGTATTCCTCTGCTTGATGAACCAATCGGGTAACCTGTTTTCCGGGGGTAGTTTCAACTTGATGGTGCCGACATTCTCAAACTGGATAGTATGCTTGTTTAGGTTCTTATAATAGGTGTAATCGGTTTTAACCTCGTCGATTTTCGAGTCCTTTCTGCGTAGGGTGGGCGATGTGCTTTCAAACGACTTTATCGAATTATTTCTAAACTTGATATTCTTGACGTATTCAATCGACGACCGACGACGGTCAAAGCTACGGTTCAAGCTTGAGAACTGGTCATTATTGCTAAAACTATTGTTTCTAGCGCCGAGACGTGGCGAAGTTTCAAACTCGCTCAACTCGCCTCCGCGCTTGTCCTGTTTCTTTTGCTCGACTAATTTCAACAAGTTAGCTGGGATCTGGGGCGACGCAGAAAGCAAGTCATCGTCCATGTCGTCCATATCGTCGAAATCATCCTCCACCAATGCGTTGTCGTCAGTGATGGTATCTATCGAATTGTGTCGAAGCAGTCTCACCGACGACGCCCGCCGCGAAGTCGACGGACTCTTTAGTAGCTGTTGTTGATCGTCGCGGTCGCGTTTCCTCTCATACGGGATCAACTCGATTTGCACCAACTCCAAAAACGTTTCCGCGTAATAATTATTATTCTTGTTCGACGTATTAGAGTATATCCTATACTCGTTGAGGATGGAGTTGAAATTCCATTTTTGGATCTTCCTGAGGATCCCACACAATGTTGCCGTTGAGTCAATGATCAACAATGGGAACTTGTGCTTGTTGAGCAACAATTCAAATGTGTTGATGATCAAGTTCTTTTCAATCAACATCCATTGATCCTTGTTGTTTCTGTTGATGGTGATGATGTCGATCAACGACGATTTATCCGATCTGGTTGAACCACCAGAAACCGACCCATTGCTACTACCACTATTACTACCACTGTTACTACCACTATTTTTGTTGCTGCTCTCGCTTTCCTCCTCGTCGGTCGTTTTGGAGGATAGCCCCGTGTGATGATGGTTCGATATCTTTAACCCCCCGAGATTGTAACAGTCGACCCTGTTGTCCTCGAGGAAATGGTTCAACGCACGCGGGGGTTTCTCGGCATCTAAGATAACCAATGACTTTAAGTTCAAAGTCTGTAGAAACACTAGATTGTCCGACTCAAGCTTCGACGACCTGTATATCCCCGGCTCAACCACGCCAAAGTTCTCTGGCGTAACTAACATTGGTTTAACTAATCTGACAAAAAAAAAAGAAAAAAAGAAAATACTCACCAATCTTGAAATAGAGGATTCTCTAAACTGAGTAGACAGGGGATGGGTTTTTGTCTGTATATTACTTTTCTATTCAATTGGGATCCCTTCGTACTCGCCAAACCCTTGCGACAAGTTGATGTTCTGCAAACACTGGGTAGCAGCACCTTTCAACAAGTTATCAATCGTAGCTACAATAACCACCCTATCTTCGTTTGAGTTTACCGCAAACCCACCAATGACAACACCGTGCTTGCCTGAGATGTCCTTAACCAAAGGCACCTCACCGTTGATCGCAATCAACTCTTCACCTTGGTATCTGTCCTGATAAATGTTTCTAATCTCCCTCGACGTCAACGAACCCTTCTTGATTGGGATATTTATCGTATGCGAGATGCCTTGGAACCATTGCGCTACATGAGGAGTAAATGCAACTTGTAAATCCAACTGTGACGAGATCTCCTTCTCATGCACATGGTCAGTTAACGAGTACGGAATCAAATTGTTGTTCAACAAATTGACATCATTCTTAGGACTTGGCTTGGTTCCAGCACCCGAATACCCAGAAACACCAAACAAGTTCGGAACACCATCAATGTACTGCTTAAGTGGAGCAATGGCCACCTGTGCCGCCGTTGCATAACACCCAGGATTCGAAATCTTCTTCGCTTGTCTTATCAACTTCCTGTCGTTCAATTCAGGTAATCCATACACCCATTCACCAGTGGTGTCAAACCTATAATCAGCTGACAAGTCAATAATCTTCGAGTTGGGGTTCTTGACCGAGTCAATCACATCAACAAATGGCTTACATACACCATTGGGCAACGCCATCACCCAAACGTCCACTTGTCCATCCTGTTCCAACTTCTTGATGTCTTCTGGTTGTAAATTCGAGTACACGATATTGTCCTTATTGTAACCTTGCAACTTCTGACCTTCCAATTCTCTACTTGAAACATGACTGATTTCTAAATATGGATGGTTGTCGATTAACTTGATCAAGTTCTGCCCCGTGTACCCTCTTGCACCTATCAAGGCTACTTTTTTAATATCTTTGCTTTCGCCTTGTTTCAATGGTGGATTAGGGTTCGACGAATATGCCCGTTTGTGTAACCCTCTTTTCTGCTGGTTACTGTTGAACACACCAGATTCGTTGCTCGAACTCAAAGATGACCCAATTGAAGATGTATCAAATTCTTTAATCAATTCACCAACTTCACTAGTATTCAAACCGTACCAAAACAAAATTTGATTGTTTTTAGCAAATGAACCATCACTCTTGCTAAAGTACCATGACAAGTTGGAGTCGTTCTCATTAACTATCCAAAACAATTTCTGATAATCCTTCTTGATCGAGTTGAAAATGTTATCGGTGACATTGTTCAACCACCCGGTTTTAGATGACAAGAATTTGTCCAATTTTGGAACTTGATTATCTTGTTCAATAACAATGGCCAATACTTCCAATGGCTCGTCACCGTAGCTTTTAAATGTAGCATTTTCCAAAACTTTTAAATACGATGCAACCGAGAGTTTACCCAGCTTGATTTCGGGGTCCCTCAACAACGCACTCCTCAACAAATCTGGGTTGCCAAACTCCTTAAGAGAGTTTCTGTTGATTAATTTGTAACCTCTTCTGATCAATGTACCAGCACCCGAATCGGTAAACAACTCCTTTTGTAAATCGTTAACGTCAATGATTGCCACCGACGACGATCTAGGCAAATGCTGCAACAAATCGTGGATTTCCTTGATCTTCAATTTTGTACCGTATTTGACCCAGCTTTGCTTCATCAAGTCGTCAAATTCTTCGTCCAAGTTGATTGCCGACACTTTTTCATTAGTCTCGCCATTTATAATACCACCTTTTTCATTCAAGTAAACAATTTTCAATGGTTCAAATTCTCTGGCTAGTTCACCGGCTGCGACATCAGCATTGACATTCAACAACTGTCCGCTGCTGGTTTCAGCCAATGATGTCAATATTGGCAAGTATCCAGCACTTATAGCAGCCTCGATGGGTGACTTGTTGACACTGGAGATCTTACCTACAAGTTGGTATTTTTCCTTGTCTAGATAATCAGCTTGGAAAACACCACCGGTGATAGGTCTAGCTGGAACACCAATCTTTTCCAATGCAGTGACCAAAGTCAAGTTTTGTTCAAGAAAACATTTTCTAACAACCTCCATTGTTTTAGGGTTGGTGATCCTAATACCGTCGATATACTCTGGCTCGACGCCTTCATTTTCCAACAACTCGTTGATTTGGGGACCAGTGCCGTGCAATACAATAGGGTATAAACCAACGTGGTATAAAAAGGCTAAGCACGAGGCTAACTCATTCAACTGCTGGGTAATGATGGCACCGCCAACTTTAATGACGGCAAACTGTTGTTGGGATACTGAGGTGAAGTACTTCAAGTACTGTTCTATCTCCCTTTTCGAGCCAATGTTGTTCAATAATTGGATAACGGTGGATTTGGTCGAATACAGGTGGGAAAAGACCAATTTTGAAGCTGTTGACAAAGGGACAACGACCCTTGGTTTTGCCAATTTTTGGAGTAAGTTAGTTCTTCTAGCTACTTGTCTCAACATAATGAAGATGGATATGCTGTAGCAATGAGTAGTAGTAGTTGAAGAGGGTGAAAAATTTTAACTTATCGCTGGGAAAGTGAACAAGGGAAAAGAAGAGAGAGAAGAAAAAAAAAAATGTTGATAAATTCTCAAATGAGTAATTGAAAAAATTAACCGCCCTCTTCCTGTATATATGCTGTGGTTACAAAATCACCACCACCGATGAGGTGATAAAACCCACTATGGTGATTATAGTATTAGTCTATTCACAACCCCCTCACTCCCCCATTTGATTAAGCCCTTGCGAAACAAGTGTAGAAATAATTGGTTACTGGCGCTTTCAATCGTTAGATCTTTGTGAGAAAATTTTTTATTCTAAATTGATTTCTCATGCATGGTAGGTAATTGTCGTACAGGGGACAGGTTCTTGTATGTAGTAGCATATTGAGAAGACAGCTAGGGTAGTGGGAAGCGCCCAAGGCGATTTCCTTGCCGTCAAGCACAATAGTAGCGGCTTGACTTGGCTAAAGCCATGAAAAAAGGGTGGTTACAGGCGTACTCTGGTGCAAAAGCATACTTGACACAATGAGTTGAGCTATTTTCCAAACACCAATACCTGGAATGGGTACGCGGGATATATGAGTGTCTGTGTGTTTGTTCCTCACCCGGGGGTATATCTAACTTAAGCTGCGACAGTCAACCTCGGCATAGGAAATACAACATCACATTGGAATCCACCCAAGAATCTCAATCAAACACCAGAGTCAAACAAAACAAAGACTGCATCTTATGCACACATCATTTCTGCTACAATTATGAATCGTTGGCTCTCCATATCCTCGTCCGAGACTAATTTTTTTTTTCGACCCCGGAATTTTTCAACATATATATTCACACCCAACAGCCAGGTTCCAATGTCTACGTTTTCCAAATCAAACTTTAAATCACTCAATTACAATACGTTCCGCCCACATTATCCCCCTTCGTTCTACAACATACTCACCAACTACATCACCAAGGGCAACAACACCACCAAATTACCAATTGAAAAAGCAATAGATTTAGGTTGTGGCACTGGTGTTGCCACGTATCCGCTCTTGAACTTCGCCACCAACGTCATTGGACTCGACTTGTCGTCTACAATGATCGCCACTGCCAACTCGTTGAAATCTGAAAAATTGGCCACTTTGGCCATTGACAACCCCGAAAGGGTGCAGTTCAAAGTTGGCGCCGTGGAGGAGTTTATAAACTCCGATATTCACGAGTCAAGCGTCGATTTGATCATTGCTGCTCAGTGCATCCACTGGTTTCGCGACTATGACACATTTTTCCACAATTCAGCAAAATTGTTAAAGTCAGGCGGCACACTAGCTTACTGTTACTACATTGACCCTGTGATTGTTGACTTTACCGGTCCAGGAAAATCAAACAAAACACAGATCATCCAAGAGGCGTACAAGGCGTACGACAAATACGTCTACGGTGAGGATTATATGGGGCCCTTTTGGGAGCAACCGGGCAGGAGCATACTCAAACAATTCTGCGTAGAAACAAATAACCACATCCCAGCTGACCTCTACACCGATGTGGTAGTGAAAACATTCAAACCAAATGTCGACGCTGCGTATCCTAAAGATGACGTTGATTTGGATATGACAAAACGTAACTTGAGCATCGAGGATTACATCAACTACATTAGCACATACAGTGGGTTCCATAATTACAAAGAAACCACTGGCAACGAGACGTTGTTGACAAAAGAGTTTCTAGATGAGCTTTTGGAGGTGACTGGCTGGGATTTGAAGCAAACCAAAATCGATCTAGTCTGGAACACAGGCTACACCTTGATGACAAAAAAATAGCAAACCTCAACAAAAAAAAAAAAAAAAAAAAACCTTTAAAAAGAACTTTTATTTAATACATGTCTACTTCGCTATGATCTTCAAGATACCCGTGATTATACTACGAGTGTTTCTATTCTCGTTTGCCATATGGGTGGCACTCACTACTGCGATCCCCCAGATCTCCCTAAAATACAACAATCGCCACGTTCGCACCAACAAGTTCAACAACACCTCCATCTACCCAGCAACATCCATCACCTTGCCAAAAACGTTGCCGATAGAAAACGCAAGTGTTTATTTTATCATTGGCCACCCTGACGACGAGGTCATGTTCTTTGCCCCCTCGTTGATCGAATTGTCAAAGCCAAAGTACAACAACGAAATCAAGCTTGTCTGCTTCAGCAAGGGCGACTACTTGGATGAAACATGGGGTAACATCAGATCCCACGAGTTATACAAGAGTGGGGCGATTCTCGGGGTCGAAAAGTCCAACATCATCATTGTTGAAGGTTTCAAAGACGGAATGGGCCAGAACTGGTCAACTATAGACATTAAGAACTCGTTAGATCACCATATAGAAAAAACCAATAACTTGGTATTGATCACCTTTGACGACCAAGGCGTTTCCAAACATCCAAATCATATTTCGCTCTACCATGGAACGAAATCCTTTGTAACTAGCAACGAAAAGATAAAGTTCTACGTGTTGAAAAGCTTAAATTTTTGGGAAAAGTATAGCTTTACCATCTTTTCCAACATTGAGATATTTTTCGATATTGCATCGCATTTAATCCAGAAATTCATATCTATAAACATCAACATTAGTTTTTTCAACAAGGCCAACACGCGAAACTACATCAAGATATATTCCGACTTGAACATGTTGAGCTTGAGCTACGCGGCAATGGCGTATGGACACTTTAGCCAGATGGTGTGGTTTAGATACGGCTGGTTGTTATTGAGTCGATACCTCACTTTTAACCATTTAATACAAGAGTCGGCCTAGATTATGTTTTTAAACCCAAATTGCTTCTGACACCAGTTGGACCCGTGTTCGAAGTAGTCCTTCTTTGACACTGTGAGGTCTTTGAACACGTCCTCGCTCGCTAGGTTAACGCCGCCGTACCAGCTCATTTCGTCCTTTGGTATCGACCCCGTGTAAGTGTCAAACACCCGCACTTTCCAGTTCAGGGGGAACTCCTTTGTGATTTCGTCCGATAGTCTGGTTTTAAAGTTGGGAATGTTGGCGGTGCCCCCCACCAAACATATATTAGCCAGCAATAAAGGTCTGGTGATTTCGGGACACGCATAGATGCTTTCTTTGATCAAGTCGGTCAAGTTTTTGAACGGAGCTGCTTGGACCAACTGATTCGACGACGTAGTTAGATTATTATCGAATAAGATCTCTGGATGATAGAATGTCTCGCACGGTATAAACCTCTCATCGTTTAATTTCAAAATCTGCGCATCGAGCAACGTAGTATCGCTAGTCTTGACGAACCCGGTAGTTGTGTTTTTAAAATCGGGCAACACAAACTCGCAGCCATTGTTTAGCTTCTCCTGCAATGCCTTGTTGAAATCGGTCGCCATAAAACACGTTGACTCTTTGATTGTGTTGATGAGGATGGGGTCGTCGGATATATCGTAGTGTCTGAAGTTGATCAACTCCTTCAACAAGTTGTTCAACACTTTACCGCCAATGGGTAGTTTCTTGACCCCGGGCCAGTACACGTTCTGGTAGATCATGGGGATGATCCAGGTGAAGTTGTGGCCTGAATCGATCACGAGATTGAAATCGAAATTGACAAGTGTGGAATCGAAACTGAACGGCACAAGCGACCCGGGAATGCACCGGTAGTACTCTTCAAAGCCGTATTCTTCAAATATGATCTGGTCGGTGCTGATTGATAACTGGGGTAGTTGGAACGGAGTCTCAGTTAGAACCACGTTTGTGTTTGTGGGGTCAATCTCTTTATTAGTAGTATTGATCAAGTCGAAGCTATAGTCCCATATTGGTTTTTCAGTTTCCCACGATGTCAAATGGCCTTGTTCAAACGGCGACTTGATGAGCATCTGGGAGTAATTGTTTGTGTGTTTTTTAAACTGGTCGCCAATGTGTAATAATCCATCTCTAGTCTTGGATATAATATTTGGGATCTTAGTTGGTGTTGGGTTCTCACCGGTGTCAAAGCCTGTTTTTATATTATAGGAGCCATTGTCTATCACTAGAGTTTGAGTCATTTGGGGGTTGAAATTTTTCAAGCAGAGGAAAAAAAAGGCATAACCAAAAACACAGTGAAATGGAAAAAAGAGACATGAAACATGGGGGGGGGGGGGGAATGGGGGCCAAGAGAGATTGGCACGGTGGCATTTCTCATGGACGAATAAGAAAGGCTAAATTAGGACTTGACTGATGTTTCAATTATTCGGGAATACGATTGCTCGCCCAGTACGGTTTGCCGGTTGCATTGATGGGTTAAAATGTGGTAAAAACTGTGGTTATTTTTTTTTGTGGTTCTTGTTGTGGTGGGAAGATACAAACCTTTCGGATGAATGCGGTGGGATTGGCCGTGGGGCCAGTGGGTCGATGTCAGTTGCAATTTACGCCAGAAAAACAAACAATCGCCGGCCCCCAGGATATGTGACACAAAACGAAGAAAATCAAACAAAACAAAAAAAAAAAAAAAAAAAAAAAAAAAAAA
>JAJMKJ010000019.1:21652-137978 GCA_030569255.1 Insectozyma sakaeoensis | reverse complement strand
TCGTCCACCTCCACCACTGGCAAACTAACTCCTGTCAATAGTGCAGCATCTGCAAAACTGCACAAATCGCCTCCTAAAACCACAAACAAGTACTCGTTGACCATCACGTTGGAGTCGCCGCCCATCATTTTGTACGGCAACCCAAAAGACAGCACTGGCTCGATCATTTCGGGCATATTGACATTAACGGCATCGGAGGTGGTCAATCTCACTAGCGTCACCTTATCGTTGGTCCAGACCATGCGGTACACCAAGCCGTTCCTTGCGCCCAACTCGTCGACCATCGCCAACTGCAAGGATTGCACAACCAAGGTGTGCGAGTTGGCGCGGTGGGACGTGCTCACCTCGAGCGTGCCCTTCCACCCCGGCAGCCACGAGTATCCATTCAGCCACTTGATCCCCGGCGACCTTCCTGCGTCCTCGAAATTGGGGTCATTTAACTCAAAGTCGTACATAAAATACGAGTTGAAAGTCACATCAAACGGCGAACAGGATAACCTGTTGGTGCTACCGTTGAACATATCCAGATCGATATTGAGGGGCCCCGATCGTAACTCGTTGCGCGTGTTCCCCCCAACTGAAGTCACTGCGAGTGCTGTTTTGCCAAATGTCGTTTATCCCAAATCGGTGTTTCCCATCGAGTTGAAACTAGATAATATGGTGAACAATTCACGCCGGTGGAGAATGAGAAAGCTTTCGTGGCGAATCGAGGAAAATATAAAAATAAGGGCAAGTACCTGTGATAAGCACGTTGCCAAGTTGCAATCGATTGAAAAGAGTTATGAAAAGTTGTCAGCAAAGACAAATTCAACAAAGGCGTCAAATCTACATCATAGCACAATCCAGACAAATGCGTCGTTATTGCATAATCCGTCGCAGGATGTCCAGGTGCAAAACACCCCTGAAAACACTGATTCTCTAGTTGGAGATGACCTGCATGATGTTGAGGAAACGATGCGGAGCGCGCCACGCAATGCAGCACAGAACTTTATTGAAGACTTTGTATCATCGTCTGAATCGAGTTTGAACCCAGTAACTTCCCAGCAGCAGCAACAACAGCAGAGTGTACCGGGGGAAGTTGGGAACAATGAGAAACATCTATATTTGGAGGAGACGAGAACTGTGAGTTATGGCGATATCAAGAGCGGATGGAAGTCGGATTTTTCAGGTAAAGGTCGCATCGAGTTGGTTGCCAATATTTCAGCTACTGGGTTCAACACCGGTTCAAGGGTTCACGTGACTCGATTATCGACGGAGGACCAACCGATTGACTCCAACGGTAATGGCAGCAGCATCAGCGAGGCCAACATTGCGTGTGATATCGATGATCCGACCCTAGGCGTGTTTGTCGCGCATACCCTCATTGCTGAGATTGTAGTTGCTGAGGAGATAGTTCATAATGTTGATGCAAAGAGGAAAAACTCGTCAAATGGGTTAACGCCAGTGAATTCGAACCATGACGCCGCCTCCGCCAAGCTGTCGAACACAATGGGTGTGCCCACTGGTGCTGCGCGTGTATTGCGAATGCAGTTCAAGTTGCCAGTTACTGAGAGATCAGGGTTGGGAATCGCATGGGACGACGAGGTGCCGCCTACTTATGAAGACGTCAAGACTCTAAGTCCACCCAATTATCAGGACAAGTCAGCCGCGCCAACGCCGGGATTGACTCCGTATTTGTTGTATGGCAGGGGTAATACTCCAATTGTAGGCAACTTTGGTGCCTCCAACATCGACATCGAGGACATCTCCATCTAGAAAACGGGGAGAGAAGTACCGTGGACCTCTAGTGTTAAATATGTTTGTAGAGCAAATAAAAGTTAAAGTATGTCTGATAGTAGCCAGTAGTAACTGTACAAATATCGGGTTTTCACCAATTACTATTTCCCTTAACAAAAAAAAACAAGTGGTTAAGTTTAATGCAGATATGAAGACCACTTAAAAACTGAAATCATAATTTGACCGATACCTCACTGCTATTCTACGATTTAGATCAATGCGACTAGATGATGCTTGGCAAACTAACAAGGTTACAACCAAATTATGGGTATCAATTGTTTTAATCAGTAACTTAAATTTAATCATACAACAAATATCACCTAAGGGTTTTCACTTCTAGTATCCGTTATCCAAAAACAAGCAAAGTTTTTAAGTTTAATTAAGACATATAAGTATAGAATTTAATAAACAGTATTTAAAAACTGTACTCCACTTGTTCATAATATCGTCATCAATTGTTCAACATGTCAAGCCAACCTTTTTATAACAAGGCATCACTAGAGGAGGTTTTTCCGTATAGACATGTAGTTTATGTAGTTTTTACCTAATACATACGGTAGAAAAAAAAACACTGTGGGGTGGAAAAAACGCCAAATTCTGTCAAAAATAAAAAAAAAATACATCAATCCTGGTTTTCGCCAACTGTACTGAATGATTGGGTTGTCCAACTTGAATCGTTTGGTTTCAGAATTGAAATCGCCCTCTTCTTTCTGTTTACGTATTTGTAACAGGAGCAGGGAGCGAGCCGGTTCTTGAGGGAAATAATCAGGAAATAATGAACCGGGTTCACCTTATGTCCCCCCTCTGAGTTCATTTCGGGTGAGATAAACCAGCATTCACTTCGCCTCCAAGAGATAGTAGAGCAAATTTAATGACGTACCCCCCAGCGCAAACACGGTTTTGCAACGGTTTACAAAGGTTTACAAAGGTTTACAAAGGCTTATAAAAATTTCTGACATCATGATATAACTGTACCCACCCTGTCTTAATTTGTGTTGCGTCGCAAGTAACACTGACAGTGTTCTATTTTCTCCCAGTTGGGTTCCATACTTGGTTTTGCAGCCAGCAACAAAAAAAAAAAAAAAAAAAAAAATAGAAAAATAATACACTAATAATATTTGTCATATTTCTTGTGTCAATTATAGAATACATCTCTTTCTAGAAATGGATTAAATAGGTATAGAAATAGTACATCAACCAGCATGGAAAACGGCACAAGGCTTTTCCAAACACCAGTTATATAAAGAAAAAAGTCTGCTGAAAACATGCACCAACCTTTACTATCCCACCACCACCAGAGTTTTAATCCAACTTCGTCTTTCGTTACTTTACGCCTTTTTATTTCCAACTATTTGTCAATCTTTACTACTTCACCTTTAGTCGCTCCTTAATGAGAATCTCCACTTTGTTCGTCCAGTTAGTTTCGATCCCGTTCATATTCGCAAGTCCAGCGCACAAAAGAGACGACTCTGATGATGACGTTGTTGTCGTCAAAGTGCAAACGACAGTCGACGAGGTGCAGACAAACTACCATACAGTCAATGCGCCAACGTCGACATTCACAAACACAATCATAAACGTGAGCACCAAAACCGTGACTTCGTACACCGCAACCGTCACGTCAACCGTGCTTGGAGTCCCACACACGTATACCACAGTTGCAACCACGCCGGTTTCAGCCGCTGACGTGATACCAAACAGCGACAACGAAGTCACAGCGCCAGCAGCTACACCCGAGCAGCAAAACACTGAAACTGCACAACAAAATGAAACTCCAGCTTCAACCTCGCCAGCCGCACAACCACCACAGACTACCCCAACTTCAACATCAACTCAACCCCCAGTGGCTAAACCGGCAACAACGCCAAACTCACCCGTCGCTACCAATTCGCCAGCTGCGACGTCTAGCGTCGAGCCAACTTCTGCGTCGCCAACGACTGGAAATACCCCGGACGCAGCTGGTCCAACGCTCACGCAAGGCGAGGCTATTCCCACCTCCACTGATTCGTGGATAATAGAAAACGTGACTACTGTCACATCAGGTAGTGTTTGTTACGTTGACTACGACTACTACTACGCTACCGAAACCGACGCTGACGAAACCACCACGTTGACATCAACGATATATACCACAGTAACCAGCGCTTAGAGACAGAGGATGATTTTTCAGTTCTAGTTTTTAATGTATACCAAAATGAAGCAATACCCAGCACCACCACCTCTACTCCGTTACTTCCTCTATACTGATTTCCACAAGCTCACTACTTTGGGGGGAGAAACAGCAGTACTCGTTGGTGTTGTATTTGTATCTAGGGCTATACCCTAAGTTATCTGCAGTCCCTAGTAAAATTTTTTCTAGCGTATAGTTTTTCTTTTTTCTTATGGTAGTGGTTCACTATGACGCACAGTATGCGCACGAACCAATACTAGCAAAAAGAGAAAATTGAAAATTCCTTTTTCTAAACTTAAACATTTGAAGATACACAGACACAATGGGTATGTTGAAACAAGACACCAGAGACAGATGATATAGATATAGACAGACTCAGTTGTTCACACACAGAAACCAACGAACGAAACACCACTGGAAACACTACCTGGAAACACCACTGGAAACACCACCTGGAAACAACCACCATCACCATCACCATAGCTATAGCTATAACTATAACTATAACTATAACCAGAATCACGGAAAAGATTACACTCATCAGTTTACAAAGTCAACATTGTCATCACATCATCCTGCTAATAGACTAAATACTAACTGATCCTCTAGTTAACGTTCCAAAAACAAGAAAAACCTACTGTAAAGGTAAAGAATGTAGAAAACACACTCAACATAAAGTTACCCAATACAAAGCTGGTAAAGCTTCTTTATTCGCTCAAGGTAAAAGAAGATATGACAGAAAACAATCTGGTTTCGGTGGTCAAACCAAACCAGTTTTCCACAAGAAAGCTAAAACCACAAAGAAAGTCGTTTTGAGATTGGAATGTGTCGTCTGTAAGACCAAAGCCCAATTAGCCTTGAAAAGATGTAAACATTTCGAATTGGGTGGTGATAAAAAACAAAAAGGTCAAGCTTTACAATTTTAATAGTGTTTTATTATTATTATTGAAAATCATTAATATATAAAATCTTTGAGTAAAGGGTCATTGTCCATGAAATGGTGGTAGTTTAGTCTATTGTAGTAGTTTTTAACTCTATTTGGAGTACAAATTTCATATTTTTTTTTCTTTATTTTTGGTAGACGAGATCAGAAATCAAAAATCAAAACAATAATTTAATAGTCGATTAATGAACTTTGATCAACTAACAGACGAACAGAAGCAACAGCTATACTTACAACACTTACAACAACAGCAACAGCAACAGCTAGCTTTACAACAACAACAACAACAACAACAGTCACAACTCCAGCAGCACAATCAGGATCCTCATGACTTGAGTTATATGGATGAAGACACGGTCTACCAAATCGACCAAGAGTCGTCATCTCCAATTAGACTGCAGCCCACAATGTTGAGTCAGCCATTAATGACATCACCAAAGTTTAACAACTACGAAGATCATTCTGCCAACCAGTTCACGTCGATGGATTCAATGAACTTTCAACCTCCAAGCAACAATTTTACTCAGCTAAACAACAACTCAAACAGCAACTTGTCGGGGAACAATTCAATCAGCAACGAGTTCAAGTTTGATGACTATAACAATAATTTAAGCACACCACCACCACCACAGCAGCAAACAACATTCCAAACACCACCACCGACGTCTAGTAATGACGCCAACGTGAAGCAGTTTTATCGAAATCCACAATCACTCACTAAATTAACCAGAGACAGAGCTTCAGCAGCCAAAATTAAGATGGAAGCTTACTATACAGATTCGGTCCATTTAGCAGTTGAACGAAACCAACGAAGATTGGACTTGGAATATAAATTACAACACGAACAGAAAAACTCATCCGACGAGAGGAAAAACCGTCAATTACAGAACTTGGGTAAGAAGGAATCACAGTTTCTCAGATTAAGAAGAACAAAGTTGGTTCTTGAAGATTTTGCCACCGTCAAAGTTATTGGTAAGGGGGCATTTGGTGAAGTGAGGTTGGTACAAAAGAAAGATAACGGTAACATATACGCTATGAAGACATTGCTCAAATCAGAAATGTTCAAGAAGGAACAATTAGCACACGTAAAGGCAGAAAGAGACGTTTTGGTTGGATCTGATAGTCCATGGGTTGTTTCATTATATTATTCGTTCCAGGATTCGCAGTATCTATATTTGATCATGGAGTTTTTACCTGGTGGTGACTTGATGACGATGTTGATCAGATGGCAGATTTTTACCGAAGATATCACCAGGTTCTACATTGCTGAGATTGTATTGGCGATTGAAGCAATCCATAAATTAGGATTCATCCATAGGGATATCAAACCAGATAACATATTGATTGATGAACGAGGCCATATCAAGTTGAGTGATTTTGGGTTGAGTACAGGGTTCCACAAGACGCACGACTCAAATTATTATAAAAAATTGTTGGAGAAAGAAAGCCCATCGTCATATTTGCAACCTAACCAGTTGACGCCTAATGGGCCAGGAGGGCGTAACTCAATGATCAATGCGGTTGATTCGATACATTTGACCATGTCCAACAGACAACAAATGCAGACATGGAGAAAACTGAGACGATTAATGGCGTATTCGACAGTGGGTACACCCGACTACATTGCGCCTGAAATCTTTATTCACCAAGGATACGGACAAGAGTGTGACTGGTGGTCATTGGGGGCTATAATGTTTGAATGTTTAGTTGGATGGCCACCATTTTGTGCCAACACGCCGCACGAAACGTACCGAAAAATCATAAATTGGCCCGAGACATTACAGATTCCCGAGGATGTGCACTTGTCGCCCGAAGCAGAGGATGTAATCAAGAGGTTAATGTGTAGTGCTGAGAACAGACTAGGTAGATATGGTGGGGCTGATGAAATCAAGCAGCATCCATTTTTCAGAGGAGTTGATTGGAATACAATTAGAAGAGTAGATGCGCCATTCATACCTAAATTAGACTCGATTACCGACACCAGGTTCTTCCCAACAGATGAATTGGAGAATGTTCCTGAAAACCCAGCTTTTATTAAAGCGATGGAGTTGCGCGAGCAAGAAATGAAGAATAATTCCAATAGTACGACGAATGAGCTTCCATTTATAGGATACACATATTCCAGATTTGATTATTTAACCAGAAAAGGTGCGTTATAGTATATATATATATACCCAGCAGAAGATTGGTTAATAAAAGAAAGAGCTCCATTTATAGGATAGACATGTTCCAGGTTTGCTTATTTAACCAGGTGCGTTATAGTTTATATATATACCCAGTAGAAGATTGGTTAATAAAAGAAAGAGCTCCATTTATAGGATGCACATGTTCCAGTTGATTATTTAACCAGGTGCGTTATAGTTTATATATATACCCAGTAGAAGATTGGTTAATAAAAGAAAGAGCTCCATTTATAGGATGCACATGTTCCAGATTTGATTATTTAACTGGTTAGTAGGAAAATAAAAATGTCTATTTTACGCGAGGGAAACTAACAATGAGAATAAGCAGTAAATTGGGGTGGGGAGGAGGGTAGAAAATCACACCACTTGGGTAGGACTTAGTAAACGGTGGTGGGAGATACACGGCTAAAATGTCCAACAAACATGTTATAATGGCCCCAGAAACCAAAAATCATCGAATCATCGAATCATCGAGTATGAAGATGGTATATGGAAGGAGGAGGAGGATCAACAAAGATCGGGAATTAGACGAGTATGGGATTTAGCAATTTATATCCGATGGTAGCGTTTTAAATTGCATTGTTTTATTTTTTTTTCTTTCGTCTTCTAAATGAGCGAATTTTGACACCACCAGGGAATACAAAGGTTTGGATGGATGGGTGCAGCGATGGGCCGATTCAAAGTGTACGGGGGGGGCTATGTTATGGAAGAGAAGGGATGCTTGAACACATACATAGCCTGAACACCGAGATCTATCCCAGATAGAGAAGGCTTTTCTGTTCTCCATTGGGTATGGTAAATGGTTACAGTGGATGGTTAGGGGGTATTTATTTTCTTGTGACGTAACACTTTATTCCATTGTCTTTTTTCCATTGTCTTTTTTTTTTATTGCCATTGTCGCTTTTCCACTTGCATTGTCTGTTTATGAAAACGGTAATTATAATTCTACTTTCGGCTGGATGACTCGGTATTTATCCACTTTTAGCTCCTGGCGCAGGTTGTAGATTTTACACTTTTTCATCTTTTTTTTTACTATGTGGACTGATGATGAGTAAGCAACCAATCACCACCACTACAATAGTGTAACAACATTATAACAACAGCAGCAGCACAGTATCTGGTTGTCTGGTGGGTTGGTTGCAAGTTACTCCTTTGCAAGTGATAATGGCCACAGAATTACCCACTGCAAATCAATTTACTAAAATTTCTCTCTTGGTGCGGACAAATTGGAAGTAAACAAGGCTAATGCAATTGCCTCGTCATCCTCAACCTATGCCAGATTATGCGGGCCATGGCCTACCTGACGCTCGATTCAACTGTAGTCTCTAGTTATAATACTTCACGACAAAACAACACCATGCAGTCGATGCATCGGAGAGAGATGCTAATATAATATATCATATGTGGATTAGTAATAGGGCAATAGTGGGCGATAGAGTGTAACAGAGGACGACAGTGTGCCCTGGGTTTTGTTCCCATGGCATTTGTTTAGATCAATTCCAATTTCAGCACATTGTGTTGTTCTCTCGAACATCAGAATTATGGTGACAAAATTAGTAATTGGCCAAACTAATTATTACTGTTGTGTCACATATTACATAACCATATTTACTGCAGTTTACTTTCCTTATTTGGGTTTAATTGTCAGTCCATGATTAATTAATCACTTGACTTTCTTTCCCTTGTGTCGTTTTTAATTACTCAATTTCAGCTTATTGACTCACTTCATTGTATACAATGTGTATACATTGTATATGTCGATTGCTACCTGAAAAACATTACCACCACCATACGTTGCTTGCTTCGTACCATTCACACGACAAATACTGCGCACCATACGCCCAGACTGTCCCGACCCATTATTTTTACGCCCATACCAATTTTCTCTCTCCCTGACAGATCCCTTTTATTTTTTTATTTTTTTATTTTTTTTTTTTTTTATTTTTTTATTTTTTTTTTTTTTTTATTTTTTTTTTTTTTTTTTTTTTTTTTTTTTTCCACTTTACATCCGAAAAAGTGCAGCTAAATTACAACTTCTTTTATAACCCCCTAAATAACCCTACTCTCCCAATTCACCATTTTTTTTACAACCAACACCAACTATCACCAACTATCACCAACCAACACCACCACCACCACTGCTATATCCACCCTCTCTTACATACACTCCTCATACAGTCTTCCATCTTTCCACTTTTCTACAACCTCACTAAATCATGCAATTCACATTACTACTACTATTGACCACCTTGGTTGGCTTGTCGGCATCAATGGACATGGACCACCACCACGGTAATAGCATCGTCGACCCCGTGCAAACTACAACCTCCTACGCCACCCAGACTCCAGTGCCCCATATCATGAAACATCAGCACGGTATACCCATCTTACAAACCCACTTGGAACCACTCGAACTAGAATTCTGGACAAACTACAACACTACAACATACTTTAACGTTGAGTCCAATTCCAAATCTGCATTATACTTACACATCCTTTTCGGATTGTTCTCAATCATTGTTTTATACCCCTTCACATTGATATTCAACAACTTGAAAATGAAAAAGAGCTACTTGGTCACTTTGCTCACCCACACCGGCTGTTTATGCTTCTCTATATTGAACTATTCCATCTTTATCAACTCAGTCCCAACCATTTACCCCGGAAACGCCTACAACAAAATGATCATCATTTTGTTTGTAACCACCTTGTTACAGTTGGTGGTTTATTTTGTTAACATCATCAATTGCTCCTCCTCATCACCATCGTCAACCCACCGTGATTACCTCAGTTTGTCAGCCTCATCGTCAACAACACCATCTTCAGTCGAATCATCAGACGTTGAGTCCGAACATGAAAAGTCATTTGTAAACACAAACTCAAAGTTACAAACATTTAGACAATTTGTCGTGTTGCAAAAAGTACAAAATGTGTGTTTGATTTTGTTCAACTTGTTGAACTGGGGCCATTTCTTTTATTTCCTAGTCTTGGTGCCAACCGCGGTAGCCACCTTTTGTTTGTACGGCCAAGGCAACACTGTTTTCAATTTGTTGGCCCATTTCATCAAGGGCGGCGTTTTTGTATCCTATGGTATCTTGTCGTTGGCAAGATATTCAGGCGCATTCCAAAACAAGGGTTGGTCGTGGAACCACAAGTTTATTGCTACTAATGACACCCAGTCGAACTGGTTCAAGTTTCAAAACAAGGGGTTATGGACGATGGAAATGATTGAAAGTTCGTTGATTTTATTCTATGGCTCAACCAATATTTTCTTGGAACATTTGGCAGCTGCCGGCGGTGAATGGTCAGCCAAAGACTTGCAACATGTATCCATCGCTTTTATCTTTATTGGCTGTGGATTGTGTGGGGTCATCACCGAACTTAAATTGAACAATTGGAGATACGAACAAGCAGTGACTAATTATTTGAAATCGTCAGATTCATCAAAACACATTATCAAAGCATCGCCCGGATTCAGTCCTAACCCATTTCCAATATTGACAATCTACTGGACGGGAATATTGATGTCGAAACATCAACAAGCATCCGAGTTGTCCACTGAAATCCATGTGCAATGGGGTGATTTGTTTATTCTTGGTTGTTGCTTTAGATTCTTGACTTATTTATTAATGTTGTTGAACCAAAGCAACTCAAAAGACTTGACTACGCCATGTAGACCAATCACTGAATTGATTGTCTCGTTTAGTTTAATTTGTGGTGGGTTGATCTTTATGGAGTCAACCGACCCGGTTATTTTGTCGTTTGAATACTATGGATTTACATCCATGTT
Organism: Insectozyma sakaeoensis; assembly: GCA_030569255.1. NCBI lineage: Eukaryota > Fungi > Ascomycota > Pichiomycetes > Serinales > Debaryomycetaceae > Insectozyma > Insectozyma sakaeoensis. Next base: position 127,116 of record JAJMKJ010000019.1, on the reverse strand, counting down.
TACTTTGAACATTAGTTTGGGATTTGTCACATTGTTTATGTCGTGGGAGATGAGTTTGTTTGCTATTAAGGACTGGTTGAAGGAAAAGTACAAGAATGAGAATAAATTGCCAACCAATATTGAAACGGCATAAGTGAAAAAACGGTAAAATAAAGAAAATCCTTGAAAAATCATATAATTGTTTATATCAGCTTAATTTAATAATAGTAATAGTAATAATAATAATATAATAATTTAATAATAATAATAATAATAATAATAGCAATAGTAATAGTAGTAGTAGTAATAGTAATAATTAATTCACATAACCTAACCTATGTGGTGTAGAAAAGAAACAATAATCCAATTGTTTTAAAGTTTTTTAGGCCATTGAGACCTGGATCATGATATTTCCAATGTTATAGTGTTTACAATAAACGTTTTGACAGCAGGGAGGTTTCCGCATTGAGAAGCAGTTCCACTGGGGGGGGGGGGTACTCAAAACGTTTTGACAGTAGGGAGGTTTCCGCATTGAGAAGCAGTTCCACTGGGGGTACTCCAAAAGGGAGGTTTCCGGTTTGAGAAGCAGTTCCACTGGGGTTCTCATTTTGACAGTTTCCGCTTTGAGAAACAGACGGTTTAAACTATGGGTGAGACAAACGTTTATTTGGGGATGGGATGTTTTAAACGTCAAACCTCCCACATGATGTTGATAACAAGGCATCAAACCTCCCTGGGATTGGTGAAACAATAACGCAATAAAACCTCCCACATGATGTTGACGTGAATGCTGAGGCAATAAAACCTCCCACCCTCCCTATTCCCATTGTTATCGCTGGGTGGGTTCAGCTTGATAATGGTGGAGTTTACTGGATGTAGAAATTTGGTGGCGGGAGTAGGCTGAAAAGTCTCATAACCCACGTCAAAAGTGATTTTGTACCATTTGATAACCTGGGCCACCAGATAAGTATGCGATAGGGGACAAGCAAAAGCAGGAATACAAGTGAGAGTGGACGTCCCGTGTGGTGAAACAGAGAGAAGTAGGACAACAAGGGATAGTACAAGTGAGTGTGCAGCCCAGTGGTGATGGTGGTGAGGGCAGACTGGGGGGAGAATAACAATCGTAGCGTCGTCCTAATTTTCTGGCGTTGCGAACCCTGGCCCCCCTGCTCCGCTCTCCACGTCAAACAATAGCGCACAATGTATCATTGTAGAGGTGACAATGGAAACCAAGCATCACTGGAGGGTATAAATAGCTGCGAAATCCGCCGCCAGAGAGAGACGAACAAGACAAGACAAGACAAGAAATCAACCTTTTTCTCTAATGCAATTCTCAAACATTTTCGCTGCTGTTGCTTTGCTCGCTGTTTCAGTCCAAGCTGCTTCTATCCTCCCTGATGGTGGTGACACCGGTGGTCTCCCAATCATCGTTGCTGGTTTGCAATTGGTCCACTACTTGGCTGAATGTGGTGCTAACATCACTGAGATCGAATCCAACGGTACTTACGCCCACCAATTCTACCTTGACTTGATTGCTGGTAAATACAACGCCTGTATCAAGTCCAAAGAAGACGCCGGCCAATAAGGGAGACGGAGTCAGAGTCGGCAACAGGACAGGACATGACACGACACGATATGCCGTGTGTGCGCTAGGTCGCTTATTCGTATAGTTTCGTGAATATATTCTTTGTTTTTTAAATTTAATGTAGACACAGACACTGAGTGATGAAGAATGCGAAAATCAAACTATCGAGGTTTAATAACTGAACGAGGGAAAAGAGAATTTACATCGTTATGTATTCAATCATTAGTATGTAATTCTAAATAGCACTAATCGGTCGTATCTGCATTTAGTGATTTATTTCCCTAATGTGCTGTCATCACGCGACTATTTCATCTAAGTTCATCTCTACCGGGCATGGTCTCACCATGTGAAACATTGACGATGTCGCTTCAATGGTGTGGGCGAAAAGCTTCACTCTCAGTAGTGAAACAATTCAAGAGTGTCAATTTCATTCTATCTCTCCTGGTATTGGGGTAAAGTTTCATTTCACTTGCTTTCAGCAGTGAAACAATTCAAGAGTGTCGATTTCATCATTCTCTCTCCTGGTATTGGTGAAAAGTGTCGCTTCCCTCTAGCATACTCTCATCACTTGTCATCTCCAAGAACGGCACTAACCCTAGCGAACCATCGGTGACAAACTCATTCTCAAGGTTTTGACGATTGAAGTTGACTTTGAAAGGGTCGAAATCAAACAAGTTCTCCAAGTAATCAGCATCCTTGATCAAGAAATCGTCGTTCAACTTGACCCCATCATCACTACTGGCATCTACTTGCGGGAGCGCCAGTGTAACGTTATTGGCACTTGTACTTGTATTTGTACTAAGGTTAGGAGTGGCGTGGTAGATTGGAGGCAGCTTCAACTTGGCCTCCCTGTCTACTGCGGTTTTAAAAATCGGCTGCGACGTCAACACTTTCTTCCTCATGCTCGTTGGATTGCCAGCGAGCGGCTTGTCGAGGTTGACCCCCAAGATGCTCAACACGGTCAACTCGAGCAACTTGACGGTGTTCAACTTGATGTTGCCCGGCACCTCGAACGAAGCATCCTGCAATAGGTTCTTGATGGTAGCCAACAACAACAGCTTTGAGTTGTTGAACAATGGCCCGCCCTTGATGTAGTCCAAGGTGCCCTTAGCCACGAGTAGCGCCAACAACACCGTTTTGCGCGCCATGTTCATTGGGATGGGGAGGATGCTCGACGACGCACTCGAGAGACACTTCATCACCTCTAAGATCTGGATCGCCGACTGCTGGATCATGCTGATGCTCTGCACAATCACCGAAAGGTCGTCCTCGCGCTTCGTCAACTGCTCCTTGCGCGATAGCCCCACATTGTGGTGATTGCCGTACTTGGAGATAATGGGCAAGTATATCAAGATCCTGCCGTGGTAGTAGAGAAATATCAATACCAACTGCTGCTTGGTGTATGTGTCCCACACGTTGAACGAGTCGCGCACCGATGACGCACCACTGGTGTCGACTTCAAACTTTAACTCCAAAGGTAGCTCGCGACGCCAGCAGTCCAACATCCTGTCCTTGTGCAATGCCTTTTTCTGGACGTTCTCGCCGCTTTCGAACCGCGAGTAAATCGAGTCCAAGATGTTGGCGAGCACCTTGGCGTACAACATCACGTTCAACGCCATCTTTGACACTTTCCCCACAATCGACAACTCGGTGTTGTTGACGATCAAAATGTTGACATTGTCATCTTCATCCTCATCATCATTGTCGTTTGCATCTTTCTTTCCTGAAAACGGCATCGCACACTCAATCTCGTAGTCCTTGAGAAGTCGCGGGATCCCCAAGTTCAACGATGAAAACACATCAAGACAGTAAACGCACCAGAATAGAATCCGTCGCTCACCTTGCATGAAATTCTGCACCTCAATGTCATTCTCATCATTCCCGCTGATGCCCAAAACAGCAGCAGGACACCGATGGAGCCTCAACTGTTGCGCCATGCTGATCACCCGGCCCCTGAGGTCGTAGCACGTCTGGTTGTCGCCAGTCACAAGACAATACTGCAACGCTAGCGAGAGGATCTGGAGCGACTCGATCGAGCAGTGCTGCGTCAATATACAATTGGGCTTGATAAACTCGTGGATGAGAAAATCGTAATTCTTCATCATGTGGAGATAAGTGTCCGACTGCATGTTGGACGCATGTAAATAAGTGTTTTTAATCTTGAGGAATCCTAAACTCAAAACCAACACGAGCAACGCACCAAAAACCTCGCTCACCTTGCACGCATCCTCCTGTCTGCTAGCTTCCAATACGTTGATTATCTGCATGTAGTTTTTCAAAAACACATTCTTGTCAATGATGGGTAGCGTGTTGCCCCACTCCTGGAAGTATATCGTGATCAAGTGGTCCATGTCTAGTCTTGAGCTCGGCAAGCTGATTAGTTCAGTGAGGAAAAGGGCGCAGTCGGCGCTCGAGAGCTTGTGGATGCCGCTGCGGTTCATTATCGTCTTGTGCAAGAGTCTAGTCCTGTTTGAATCGGTATCGATGTTCAATGCATGCACTTCTTTCAATGACGCAAGCGAGTTGGCCGTCAATATCGCCGGTTTCGAGTCGTATCCATACGCCTGACATATTCGAGCAAGCAATGTCGGCACACATAGTGTTTCTTCAGTAGACCGTGGGATCGAGATTGCCACCAACGACGTCAACATGCGCTGCTTGTTGGTCTCCTGCTCCAACTTTTGCTGCTGCTGTTGGAACAACTTGTTTCTCTGCATCTGTGCAATGGCAGTCGCGGCCGCCCATGCGTGGGGAGCAGGTTGCACCTCACGATTGGTGGAATTCGACGAAACAAAGTGTCTTTTCGAGGCAAAATCGTCGACTGACAACAAGCTGTCATTGTCGTAGTCGTCATTGTCGTAGTCATCAACTAATCCATCATCATCATCCTCCTCGTCGTCGTCGGTTAAATTGACCGACCCAGCGATTGAAATCGAGTTGTACACTGACCCAGCAATTGACACCGGTCGTTCGTGCACGTCGTGTGGATTCGAGCACCCGCACGGACACCCATTGCCATGGTTGTCGATATGTAAATGCAGGTGGATGTTGCTCAACTCGTTCATCTCGTTCAACTCGTTTAAATTATTGGCAGTCACCCGCTGGTCGTCTTCGCCGGTACCGTTTTTGCTAAACAAGCCAATCTGTTCTTCACGCATGTCTAACAAACTCACCAATTTCTTATTTTCAGCCTCCAACTGCCGTACCCGCTCCTCGAGCGTCTCGGTGTATCCTTTGGGGAACGCCTTTCGACTCAATTTGTCAGAAACGATGCATTCTAACCCTACTGCTTGGCACGACGAGCACGGGTTCTTGCCGTCACATTTAGTCTTCTTGGCCCTGCATCTGTCGCAGGCCTGTGCTACTCGCTCGATTTTCGACCCAGGAGCCTTGATAGTCTTTCTATTTGTAGTTTTGCTGCCGTTGCCTTGTTTGTGCCCTGATTTCTGATGCACCTCAGAGCCAACGACTGACACAGGAACCGGTACAGGTATAGATACTGATGGTGTGTCGAACAAATTCTCTCGTTTCACGTTATTCGACATGACTCACAGGTTTTGGATTCAGTTATTCGTTAGTGTACTCTGTTGTTGCAAACTCCTGTATCGCTTGACTCATAAATTTTTTTATCTTCTCCACACGAACGAGCATAACAAAGAAAAAAAGGAAATGTGAAATTGTATCTAAAAAGCGATGTTTTTCATATGATGCCGTTGAAACGAACAGTATCTACCAGGACCCGGGTGGCAAAGAAAAAAACCAAAGTGGAAACAGAAACAGAAACGGAAACAAAAACAGAACTGACACTAGAACATCCAGTGATCAAGAGGGTTGAACATGTCAAGGTTGAAATCGACCAGGCCAATGTGTTTACCAAAATCGATCCCCGCGATTACGACAAGGGACCCGCGAAATGGCACCAGATTTACGACGAGATCGTCGAGATGCGGTCAAAGTTTATTGCCCCCGTTGACACCCAGGGCTGCGAGCGAATACCAACTACCATCACCCCCAACATCAGACGGACCAACCCTAGGATGTATCGCTTCCAGTTGCTCATTTCGTTGATGTTGTCGTCGCAGACCAAGGACGAGGTCAATTTCGCCGCCATGACCGCCATGAACCACGCGTTGGGCGGCGAGTTGTCGTTGGAAACACTCTCGAAACTCACGGAGGCAGACATTGACCGCTTGATCTGCAAGGTTGGCTTCCACAACCGCAAGGCAAAGTATATTCGACAAACGTGCGAGATTCTCACCCACAAGCACGGCGGCGATGTTCCGCGCACCATCGACGAGTTGACGGCGTTGCCCGGCGTCGGCCCCAAGATGGGCTACTTGATACTACAAAACGCATGGAACATCAATGACGGCATAGGCGTCGACGTCCATCTCCACCGCCTAGCCTTGATGTGGAAATGGTGCAGCCATAAGCTGCTGCTGCCCGAGAAGGCAAGGCTAGAGCTCCAGGACTGGCTTCCAAAAGCGTACTGGCCCGATATCAACCCCTTGGTCGTTGGCTTCGGCCAAGTTGTCTGTGTCCCGCGCGCTCCCAACTGTGATATCTGTACTTTGGGTAAGAAGAGTTTGTGCCCTGCCAGGGTGAAGAAGTTGATCAACCAGCCGTTAACCGAGGCGCGAGTCGACAAGTTGAGGAACCAGAGAGGCGACTTGCTGCAGTTGCTTGAACTCGGAGTAGATAGGGAATAGAAAATAGACAGAGCTCGTGAATACATAGACTATAGGATCATAAAAAAAAAAAAAAAATAAGTTATTTTCATTTTCGCTATAAATATGCACAACCTTAATCTATATAACCACCCTTTTTGACAACAAAATTTACTCGATGTGTCCTTCAAGAGGTTCAGCGAGTCAAATTCAGAAACTACCCTTGCCTATTGAACACATTGAATAGACAAGAGTCGGGGAAGGGAAAATAAATAGACAGGTTTGCAGAATCTACTAAACCAGAGACTAACAAGGCCATTTTTGTTCGACGGTTTATATTCATTAATACCTTAATCTATATACCCACCCTCTTTCGACAAGGAATAAAATATACTCGACGTATCCTTCAAAAGGTTCAGCGGCGAGTCAAACTCAGCAACTCTACCCTTGTCCAACACCAAGATCTTATCACTATCCATGATGGTATCGATACGATGCGCAATCGTCAAAATCGTCTTCTCCTTGAACTCGTTCCTTATTGTCTCCTGGATGATCTTGTCAGTTTGAAAGTCGACAGCGGCGGTGGCTTCGTCCAACACCAATATCTTGCTCGTTTCGTTCAACAACGCTCTAGCCAAACACAACAACTGTTTCTGGCCCGACGACAAGTTGGACCCACCTTCCTCGATCTGAGCATCCAAGCCGACTTTCTTGCCTAGCTCATCGGGATTCTTTGAGTTTTTCTTCTCCTCGTCACTTGGTTCAGTCTCCATCTTGCTAACGTGTTCCTTCAAATGTGCCAACTCCAACACCTTCCATAACTTATCGTCGGAGTACTCGCCAAACGGATCGAGATTTTCCCTCACTGAAGACCTAAACGTGTGTGCCTCCTGGGGGATAATCGTCAAGTGATGTCTCAAGTCGTACAACCCAATCTCGCTCGTGTTCACACCGTCAATCTCAATGTTCCCACCAGTGGCCTCGATGATCCGGAACAACGCTAACGTCAATGATGACTTGCCGGCACCCGTTCTACCAACTATACCAACTTTCTCCTTTGAGTTGATTGTCAACTCGATTTCTCTCAAAACAGGGTCCAAGTGTGCACGGTATGCTGTACTATAGTTTTGGAACTTGACGACCCCATTAGCTGGCCACGTCTTGGCTGGTCTGTTACCTTCGATAATCATCTCTGCTTCGCTTGGTAAATCACAGTACTCAATGATTCTCTCTAATCCAACACCATTCGACTGCATCTCCGCCCAGTATCTCACCACCGAATTCAATATATAAGTGATGGTCAACGAGTATGTCATGACGAATCCTAGAATACTTGGCAGAATAGGGTGTTTACCACCTAATGTGACAACCGCCAACAACGCAGTGAAAAACATGATCGACGACGAAATAGTCTGCAACCTCATCGAAAGCCATCTGTTGGAACTTTGGATCACAACACCAATCAACGTCTTTTCATTGATGAACTTCTTCGACTTGTACACAAATCTTTCTCTTTGGTGGAACGCCTTGATTGTGTCGACACCATTGATCGATTCTTGGATGGTAGCTAACACAGGCGACTTGGCAATCGACTCCAACCTCTTCAATTCTCTCGTTGCAGGAACAAACTTGACTCTGAAATAGTTGTAGACAAATAACAAGGCAAAGATGATGAAAAACATCGCTGGCAACGCCGACAAAATGACACCAAAAGTAACTAACCCGTTCAACACAGTAGTGACAAATCCAATCAACATCCATGGCAACTGCATATCAATCTTACCAATATCCTCGGTGAATCTGTTCAAAATACGCCCAACAGGAGTAGTGTCAAAGAAGGACATGGGTGATCGCAAAACCGATTGTGCCATCTTATTGTGGAAGTAAGCAGCTCCTTTGACAATACAGTAACCCCAAATAACCAATGCAGACAAGTAGGTTAACAAACCAGATACAACACCCATAAATGCATACAATCCCAAGTAGAAATTTGGGTTGACGGTTTTGCCTGTTTCTCGGTTGATTTCAGACCAGTAACTCAACAACCGCTTTTCAGCAACCGTGACCAATAACGTCAACAATGAGCCAATGACATATAAGGTGAACCACTTGTAATCACACGCAATGATGTATTGCTTGAAGATATTCCATGGGACAGAACCTTTTCGACTTGTTTCCTCTTCATGGCGTGTTTTTCTTTCCTTTCCATCGTCAGTCTCATCATCCTCATACTTGTGTCCGTACGAAACGACAGATGCACGACGCAATACTGCTTGCTCAACGACACCTCTGTTTTGTTCACCAACAAAATCGACAATGTCATCAACTAGGTCCTCGGTTTGCAATGGTTTGGTCAGCGTAGTAGTAGTCTTTTTTGGCTCTTTGTCCTCGACTGTATCAACTTTGCCGACTTTGTCTTCGTCGTCATCTTTCTTTCTACCATACTCGTTAATCAAGGTGGCTAATTCACCCTTGTTTTTCATCACCGTTTCAAAATCACCGTGCTCAATGATAGCTCCATCAGCTAACAAATAGATATCGTTGGCTTCGTGTAAAACAGGTACCGAGTTTGTAGCCAAGATCTTGGTACGGCTTCCAATAATACCATCGTCGCTCAATACTTGCTTAATCAAAGCTTTACCAACGTGCGCATCAACAGCCGACAACACGTCATCCAATAAGTAAATATCCGCCCTTGCGTAAACAGCTCTCGCCAACGAAATTCTAGCCTTTTGACCTCCACTCAACGAAATACCCTTTTCTCCAACAACGGTTTTATCACCATCTGGCAAGTTTCCAAAATCAGACACCAACTCACACGCAGCAACTGTCTTTTGGTAGAAATCAGCATCGAGTTTATGACCAAATAAAATGTTCTCCTTAACGGTACCGTTCAAAATCCATGGGTTTTGAGGACAGTAACTGATTGTTCCAAAAGTCTCAACACTAGGATAAACAACTGTTGAATCATCGGAAAATTTGGGAACCTTGATTGGAATATCACCCAAAATTGCCTTGATCAAACTAGACTTACCGCTTCCAACTTTACCCACAATACAGGTCAATTTACTCTTTTTAGCGACGAAGTTTATGTCCTTCAACGCAGTATTCGACTGCTGGGTATCCTGGACCTCGCTCTCCTCATCCTTGTACTCTGGCTTTTTCTCGTCTTCTTTTGCATTCCATACAAAAGTGGCGTTTTTCACAATGACCGAGTCTGGTGAATCAGTCGACGTTTCTCTCTTGATATACCCTTGTTGGTCATCGTCCAACTCGTCCAAGCAGAACAACTCACCAATTCTCTCCAATGAAGTTTTGACCTCAATGATATCGATAATCAACTGTGGGATCATCAACATTGGCTCAGATAATAAATCAAATAACGCCAACGCTGGGAAAACAATATCAGGAGTCAATGGAACCTGGTAAAAATACGAGTATGCCGAATAAGTAGCACAACTAATGAAAAATGGAATACATGACCATAAAAACTGCGACAATGCACTCACAACACCAATCTTTTGAATATTGTTCAACTCTCTATCGTTTCTGATGTGGTTCAACTTGGCCAACATTGGTTTTTCCCACGAGTAAAACTTGATCGATTTGACCGAGTTTAATATCTCAGTGATCAAACTTGTTCTGTCATCCTTATCTTTCATCAACTGGAGGTAGTTTGTACTTATTGATGCACTGACTTTGGTAGCCACAGGAGCAACAACGAGCGCAGTTATAACACCAGCCCAGGTGGCGTGTTTGAATAGCTGGTACAACGAAAACAAACAAATGACAAGTTTAAATGGAGCGGCGATAAAGTCACCCAATTGCCAGCAAAACCAAAAAATCACATCGATGTCCATAGTGATATGGTTGATAATGTCACCCGTAGGCTTGTTTTTCCTTGACTGTGGAGACAATCTCAATGCTTTTTCGTAAATCAATGTTGTAAGTGATGTTTGGATTGCTAAACCTAAATTGAACTGGAGGGTGAACGCCTGGTTAAACCCAATGAAATTGACAACGGAAATCAAAAACATCAACGCTGCCCACATGTAACCAATAATGATCTGCGGTTTCTCCACACTATAATAGTAGGACGAGAAAAACTGGATAAACTTTCTAAGCACAAATGGTTGACTAAACATACAAACAATCTCAATTGCTTTAAACCCAATATTTAACAAAAAGTAGTCGGAAAATGCCTGGAATATAGCAATAAATAAGTTTGGTGTATTGACTATTTTCGCCTTGCTTCTAGTTATAAACTTCCACACTTTCTGATACCAGTAAACTTGTTTAGCCCTTTCTATCTGTGTCAACCAGTGTTTTGTGACCTTAGCCTTGGTGGAGTCACAGTTTAATTCATCCAAAATGTCTGGCAAGTCACTCAACGACACATCACCAGTAGTGTAAATTTGATCGATTAATGGCTGCAAGTAGTAAAATGTAAACTTTGAGAATAAACTGACTGTGTCCATGTATTTTTCATCCTTGATTTCGAACCCAGCCTTGTAGAAACCAGTTTCCAACACAAAAATAGCACCACTGATTACCAAATTTGCGATTTCTACGCCAAAAGCCAAGCCATTGAGACCGTATATTTTATGTTTTGAGACGCTATCTTGGACCAATATCGCAGCTGACAACAAAGTATTGAACAACCAGAATAATAATAACGAAGCCACGGGTACAGCAGACTTTCTAAACTCGACGAGATGCAAAGCCAACGCCACCAACAAGCCAGCAGCTAATTTCACGAAATAATCGTTCTTGTTCAAATATGATAAACTAGCCACCAAAATAGCTTGAACCAACACCAAGAACAACTTGAATATCTGGGTGACGGGGGTGTTGGTGTAAACTGGTTGATGTTTTGATTTCTTGAAAAGTAGCTGAAAAATCTGCACGAGGAAGAAAGCAGTAGCCAAAGTGTACAATGTCAAGCCTACAAACTCAACGAATTTGGGATTGAATGAGTTACTATGGGATGAATATAGTACGCGTGGAATTTTGAAGTTGTAGTTGCCATTTGATGGTGACATAATATTGAATTGGTCATCATCGTTTGGGGATAAATTGAAAAAGTCGAATGTATTTAGTAATGAATAGGGGGTCAATGTCGATAGCTGGATCGACGACAAACGTAGTAAAAAAGTTTCATTCATTATTGCTAAACGAAACGAAAAAACCAGTGGATAGGAACTATAATAAATATGATGAAAATTGAAGAGAATGGAAAAAAAAAATAAAATGAAATCAAGCGGAAAAAAAAATAGTAAATTTCTACCACATAAAGATAAGGGCGGCATTGGACCTCGATTCTGATACAACTATGGAATGAACTACAAAAAGCGTAAGTTCACCAACGCCATAATGTAATGATTGTTTACTAACAAACAATATGACTCTTTTTTTTTTTTTTTTTGTTTCTGACTGCAATATTGTTAAGTCCGTGTTGAGTCAGAGTGGGAATCTGGATGAGATCGCCACAAATTTACACGTATTAATGCTTCTCTGCATAATCGTTTCATTGGTTGTGAGATACTGAAAAAGAATCTAATCTCACTCAGATGCCTAATTGGTGCCTTGCAATTGCACGGTTTTTCACTCGCCAGCTTGCCAGGGGACGATGCACTACTTTTTAATCTACACTTTTTCCTAATCGGGACAAAATTCCGTCTGTAAACTAAATTGGCTGCAAATATTTTTTTGACTCATCTATACAAATATATAAACAAACAAACATGCAAGAAAATAAACCTCATAAATTTAAACAAAATATCATTATCAATGTATGTAGCCCCCTTCTTTCGAAAGCGAATAGAAAATACTCGACTTGTCCTTCAACAAATTTTGTGGAGTGTCAAACTCAGCCACTTTACCCTGGTCCAAAACCAAAATCTTATCACTGTCCATGATGGTATCAATACGGTGCGCAATAGTTATTATAGTCTTGTTCTTGAACTCACTTCTGATGGTTTGTTGAATGATTTTGTCCGTCTGGTAATCCACTGAAGCGGTGGCTTCGTCCAAGACCAATATCTTACCATCTTCATTTAACAAAGCTCTAGCCAAACACAACAACTGTTTTTGACCAGCTGATAAATTAGATCCACCGCTTTCAATAGTAGCGTCTAAACCAACTTTTTTAGGCAACTCGTCTGGGTTCTTACTCTCTTGCTTTTCTTCTTCAGTTGGGTCCGACTCCATTTTACTAATGTGCTCCTTCAAGTGGGCCAACTCCAATACTCGCCACAATTTCTCATCTGTGTAGTTGCCAAACGGGTCGAGGTTTTCTCTGACTGATGCTTTGAATGTGTGCGCCTCTTGCGGTATAATGGTCAAGTTGTGTCTTAAATCATGCAATCCAATTTCACTAGTGTTTACACCGTCAATTTCAATGTTACCGCCAGTAGCCTCGATGATTCTAAACAATGCCAACGTCAATGATGACTTACCAGCACCTGTTCTACCAACAATACCAACCTTCTCACCCGAACCAATTTCCAATTCGATCGACTTCAACACATCATCCAAATTAGCCCTATAAGCCGTGCTATAGTTTTTAAACTTGATGACTCCATTAGCTGGCCAACTTGGCTCTGGCTTTTTATCTTCAATCTCCATTGGCGCCTCACTGGGTAAATCACAGTATTCAACAATTCTCTCCAATGCAACTCCTTCAGCTTGCAACAAACCGTACTGTTTTATAATTCCATTCAACAACCTGGCAATGCTCAAAACATAGTTCATCACAAGACCTAACAAACTTGGCAACACTGGATGTTTGCCAACGAGAGACGAAACCAAGAATATCGAAGCAAATAATAATATTATCGCCGAGATAGATTCTAACCGCACCGACAACCATCGGTTGACATCGACAATGAACATCGTCACCAACGTTCTATCGTCAACGTATTTTTTCGTTTTGTAAATAAACCTATCGTTCTGACCAAAAGCTTTGATTGTGTCGATACCAGTGAGAGACTCCTGGATGTTGGACAAAACAGGCGAACTCTTGATCGATTGCAACCTTTTCAATGCTCTTTGACTTGGTGTGAACCTTACTCGGTAGTAATCATACACAAACATCAACGCTAAAACAACGATAGTCATCTGTGGCAACGTGGTGATGATGACCGTGAAGGTAATGATTATACCAAATATCTGAAGAAAGAAAAAACTCAATAAATTTGGCAACAGAAAGTCAATTTTGTTGATGTCCTCGGTGAATCTATTCAAGATTCTGCCAATAGGTGTTGTGTCAAAGAAAGACATTGGTGATCTCAAAACGGCCACAGCCATCTCATTGTGGAAATAGGCCGAGGCAGAAACGATACAGTAGGTCCATAATATGAAATACCCAATATACGAGATAAAACCAGCAAACACACCTGAAATAGCATACAAAGTCAAGTAGAAACCAGGGTCGACGGTCCTATTCTCGCGATCATTCAAATTCGACCAATAAGTCAACAATCCCTTTTGCGCCAATGTAGTTAATGGCCTCAATGCTAAACAAAACAAAAAAACGGCAAAAAGTTTCCAATTAGCAGCAACAATATATTTCTTGTATGTTCTCCAGGTGATGGCACCTCTAAAGCTTTTTTCATCCGTCTGTAAGGTTTTAGAATTCTTTTTATCTTCAAAATTATAATCTTCGTCAAATGCTTGAACGACTGGAGGTGGTAGTTTTTCCTTGACAACTTTAGATCCCTTTGACGTTTTTTCAATAACATCATTCAGGTCTCCTTTTCTACCGTATTCATTGATCAACGTTGCTAAATCTCCTTTGTTTTTCATCACCGTTTCGTAATTACCATGTTCAACAACAGCTCCTTCAGCCAACAAATAGATATCGTTGGCTTCGTGTAAAACAGGGACCGAGTTTGTAGCCAAGATCTTGGTACAGTCGCCAATGATACCATCTTCACTCAAAACTTGGTTGATCAAAGCTTTACCAACGTGCGCATCTACAGCTGACAATACATCATCCAACAAGTAGATATCGGCCCTTGCGTAAACAGCTCTGGCCAACGAAATTCTAGCCTTCTGACCTCCACTCAACGAAATACCCTTTTCTCCAACTGCTGTGTTGTCGCCATCTGGTAATTGTTCAAAATCAGCCAATAATTCACATGCAGCAACTGTCTTGTTATAGAATTCTTCATCGTACTGGAACCCAAACAAGATATTTTCTCTCACGGTTGTATTCAAGATCCATGGACTTTGCGGACAGTATGCGATTGTACCGTAAGTTTCAACGCTAGGGTTAACTTCAGTTGAGTCGTCTGAAAACTTTGGAATCTTGATTGGAATATCACCCAAAATAGCTTTCAAAAGTGTCGTTTTACCACTGCCTACTTTACCAACGATACATGTTAATTTACTCTTTTCAGCTTTAAAGTTGATGTTTTTCAATGCAATCAGTTTTGAAATTTCGTCAGCTTGAGCCGAGTCCACCTCTGTTTCTTCATCTTTGAAATTTGCAACTGACTCAGCTGCCTTTTCACTCCAAGTGAATGTAGTGTTTGTTATGACGACTGAGTTTTCTGAATTTTCCGACTCGGGAAACTTTTTCAAAAATCCATTTTGATCAACCGATAACTCTTCCAACAACAAGAGCTCCAATAATCTGCCGACACTAGCGTTGAACTCGGCAATTTGCACAAAAAAGAATGGCATGGTCAACATTGGTTTGACCAACAAATCAAACAAAACCAATGCGGGAAAGACAACATCAGGGGTTAATGTAACATCATACATCAACGTGAAGGCCAAAAAGGATGCACAACTAATTGCAAACGGTAAACATTCAAATAAAAACGATACCAACGCCTGGATAATTCCAATTTGCTTGATTGCAACCAACTCCTTGTCGTGTCTAATATGATGCAATCTCTTCAACATTGGCGTCTGCCACGAATACAACTTGATGCTTTTAACCGAATTTAATATTTCCGAGATTAATGTCGTTCTTGAATCTTTATCTTTCAGCATCTTCTTGAAAATTTTATAAATTGGTGCTGTTACCATGGTAAAGATTGGACTCAAGATAATGGCGGCCCCAAAACCGAACCAAGCTGCATTCTTAAAAAAACTGTGCAATGCAAATAAACAAACAATGATACTGACTGGACTCAATGCGAACTCGTCCAAATTTGTAGCAAACCCATAGATTGTATTGATGTCGACTGAGATGTTACTGATAATAGCACCAATGGGTTTCTTTTTCCTTGAATCTGGTGACAATTTCAATGACTTTTCAAAGATAACCGTCGTCAATGACGTTCTCATTGCTGAACCAAATTTATTTTGGAATATCAACGATTGATTGCTGACGACAAAGTCCAACACCGATACAACA
Organism: Insectozyma sakaeoensis; assembly: GCA_030569255.1. Classification (NCBI taxonomy): domain Eukaryota; kingdom Fungi; phylum Ascomycota; class Pichiomycetes; order Serinales; family Debaryomycetaceae; genus Insectozyma; species Insectozyma sakaeoensis. The sequence goes on along the minus strand of JAJMKJ010000019.1, from coordinate 111,515 downwards.
AACATGACCGCAGCCCAAAAGTACCCAATGATGATGGGAGGCTTCTCAGTACTATAGTAATAGACCTGGAAATATTGGATGAATTTCTGTAGTATAAATGGCTGGGCAAAATTCAACACGAGATTTGTCAAATTAAAGAATATATTTCCAAAAATGTAGAAATAGTACGTTTTGAAAATTGCACTGATCAAACTTGGAGTTGCTTTAGTTTTGTTTTTTGAAAATAACTTTTGGAAAATACCTGGTTTCTTGGTCAATTCATGGTTCCAAACTTTCTTGAACGTTTCACTAGTTATGTCACATTTCAAGTCACCAACTACATCTGGGATTTCGGTGATTTTGATTTCGTCAGTTTTGTAAATACGGTCAATGACAGGTTGAACAAATTTGAATGTGATGTACGAAAGCAAGTCTATCTTATCAACAAATTTCTCCTTTGAAGTGTCGAAACCAGGGGTATAAAATGTCGATTCAAGTATGAAATTTACCAAATTGAGCACGACTATGACTGCTGACAATACATACGTGACATTGTCGACAGAGTAAATTTTATGGCTTGAAAACGTATCCTGGATGAATATAATTGTTGAGATTACAAATTTGACAAACCAAGTTGATATATTAGCAGCAGTGGCGATGGACGAGGTTCTAAACTCAATCCAAGTCAATACCAAAGATAAGACGCCAGTTGCAATTTCAAAAATGACCAATGAGTTGTTGTTCAAATAGTAGATAGTCCCCAGTAAAACAATGGTGAGGAAAATGGTGAAATACTTGACAATTTGAGGTATCGGAGTACCGAGTTTTTTAGTTGACTTTTTGCTCCTGGCCGACAACAACAAGTTTATTGATTGGTAGACAATAAGCACGGCGACAAGGGAGTACACGAGCTGGCCGACATAATTGACAAATTCAGGATTCAAGGAGTTGTGTTTGGGGGAGTACAAAGGTTGTGGGAAATGGAGATAAGAGGATGATGACGACGAGTTTGAGGTGATGGAAGCTGACTGCGTCAAGGGTGAAAAGTTGGTGGTTTTCAACACGGTGAAAGGGTTGATGGTGGCAAGATGGATGGGCAAATACCCAGTGATAAAAGCGTCAGAGTCTGTTGTGTTCATTGTAGCGTAGGACTGGATAGCCTATTGGATTGACTCTATAGAAAACACCTAGATGACTGGAGGGATAAGGATATATAAGGGATATATATATAGATGGGTTATTTTCTGAGGATATTGGACATTGGTACGGCCAAAATTAGAAATTTGAATTTGAGCCATAGAAATTTTAGAAAATAAATTATGTCGATAAGCGCAAATTGTGTATCAATCTGCACCATCACTAGAACCACTAACCCAAAGCGGTAAGGAGGGGGGTAGAGAGAGGGGCTTTAGAAAGACCTATCCAATAGAAATAGGGAGGAATATGTTACAAAGAAGTGTGATTTGCTGGACAGTGGTTGTTCTTTGGGGGGTATTAATGGTGCCTCACACCCTCGTTTGATGTAATTAATACGAGACGTGTAAATGTCACTTGACAGGAGACGACGAAGAAAAAAAAAAAAAAAATAAAAATATAAAATTAGTAAAATTCCAAATGTCAAACCAATGTCCAATTTGGGCTTATCTTTGCCAGTCTTACTTAAACTTAATTGTCCTGCCATGTAGAGTTGCAATTTCACATAATCTTCAGCCAGACGTGTTTCAAATAATTCACCCCCTCCCCCAATCTACCAAAAACAGGGTCCCTTCTGATTTCCAATTTTTAAAGTAGTAAATGAATGAAGACTACCTATAACCACTTTATTAGGGACGAGACAGATTTAGGTCCCCTCTCATGTCTCGCGTTGGCTAGAAATTGTGGTTTATAGTATTTGTCTTTCCGCTACCACACTTTGACGTTGGCTGCGAACGGGAGGGGAAGGGGGGTTTGTTAGCTCCAAAATTAACTTAATTGTACAATCGAAAGACCAAGACAAAGAGATTACAATGTACGAGAAACTTTAAAACACCTATCACATGCTTGTTACTTACCTGGATTTCTCCAAGGGTCAAATATGCGACATATAAAACGACATTATCGACATCGAGGATAGAGTACAACTATGAAATACGCTTGATTTTCCTCTTCTTATTTATATATTCTTATCTTCATTCTTCTTTGATCTTCTTTATCATCCATGGGGTAGCCTTATTTGGTCTCTTCGCATATAAGCAACAGTGGAAAAAAATATTTTGATGCAAATTCATCGCGATACCCTTCTTGTCAGTTTAAAACCACGTTATTCTTGACAATGGGTAAGAAAAAATCAAATGCAGTAAACGCAGCACGCATCTTGGAATCTGATGTATCTCCAATTTTAGAAATCAGTTATCCTGACCCTTTGTTTACCGTCGCATCACACCAAACTAAACCGCTTTTCTTCACTGGCCAAGCTACTGGTCACGTCCAATGTATCACTTATGACGCAGCAAAGCTTGAAGAGTTACAGCAGGCGAAAAGACAAGAAATCGCAAATGAAGAAAGATTAGCTTTTTCCCAAGGTAAAATAACCTCAGTCAACAAATCAGTATCCCAGCTGAAGAAGAAATGGTGGACTACAATCCCTGATAACACTGAAATCCCCCAGGATTCCAACATCAAAGTAGCATGGAAAACCAAAAGACACAAGGGTTCTTGCAGACACGCCATTTTTGACCCATTAGAGAATTCAGTCGGAAATCACATCTACACCTGCGGTACCGATAATATTATAAAGAAGGCAATTACAGAGACTGGGAAAGTGGTATCTAAAGCTGATGTGACGAAAGAGTTTTCCAACCCCAGCGATAAGCTAACCAAGTTGTGCCATTCGCAAACACATCCGTTTTTATTGGCTGGGACTGAGGATGGTAATGTGCTAGTTTACGATAGTTCGAACCTCAATTCCAGCATTAAATTCAATTTGAAACAAGTCAACCAAGACTCGATAAATCATATACTAAGCATGCCTGGAACTTCAGCCTATCATTATTTGACGTTGGGTTCGACCACCTTGTCCCATATAGATATTCGAAAGGGTATCATAACGCAATCAGACGATCAAGAAGATGAGCTATTAGCCATGTGTTATACTACAGACGAAATATCAAACAATAAAAACGATACCGTGTTGGTCAGCCACGGCGAAGGGCTCATCACGATGTGGAAGGACTCGAAAAACAAATTAATGGACCAGTTGACGAGGATCAAAATTAACAAACAAGCCTCGATTGATTGTATAATACCGACCATGAACAACGAAGACGATGATTTGGCAAATTCGGTATGGTGCGGTGATAGCGAGGGGTTGCTACATCGGGTCAATTTCAAAAAGGGGAAAATCGTTGAGACGAGAGTCCATTCTACCTCCGTCAAAAAGGCTGGCATAGATGAAGTGGGAATGTTGGAAATTGATTATGATTATAGATTAATCAGTGCAGGAATGGATAGTTTGAAAATATGGTCAAACCAAAGTGTTGAGGATATAGAGCAGGAAAGTTTGAGCGAGGACGATGATGATGATGATGAAGACGACAGTGATGATGGATCCATTAGTGGTTTGTCCGATTCGAGTCTGGATGATATAGAAAGCGAGTCAGAGGTTGAAGAACAGGATACGGTCACTGTGCCCCAGCGTAAGATACGTACGAACTTATCAGAGGTATTGGGAAAACCTAAAAAACATACAATCGACATCAACAAGTTAACCAAGGGGAAAACACAACAAGACGATAACGATGAGCCAGCACCGAAAAAGAAAAAACCAAGCGACACCAAGCTCTCGTCAAAGCAATTGCGCAACTTACAGAAGCACGAGCATGGTATCCGCAAATTCGAAGGTTTATAGGGAAATCTGAAACATGTTTCAATTTTTAACTCTTTATTTTTCTGTTTTCCTCAGTGGTTTTAATTTCATTCTATTTTTTTCTCTCTTTCTGATAACGAATAAAACTACAACTGCACCAACAACAACCACAGCGATTGCATTTACGAGTACAAGATTATGGATAGCGTGTTCACCATCAATGATGTGCTATTGACAAGAAGGGGATACAATATTTCTGGCAGTTTGATTTTATCGTCGCATCATCTCGTTTTTGCATTCACATCCAACTCATCATCCAAAGAAATATGGATTTGTTACCCCATCATTGAAAAAATCTCCAAATCTAGAGGATCAACATGGATGAATAACAACAGCATCAAAAACACGAACAACGACATGGCGAAACCCCCGATAATAGCCGGGTTCGACCACTACAGCTCGTCCAACATACGATTGCAGTGCAAGGACTTTACTTTTTACTCGTTTGACTTTCGAAACGATATGATTTGCAATGAGGTGTATACCAAGTTGAGCTCGTTGATTACTGCTGCAAGGTCAGAAAACAGCTTAACCGCTTTCTATGCTTACGAGTACAAGCGCAACATGTTGGAGCAAAACCTAACCACCAATGGCTGGAGCATATATGACCCCGTTGTCGAGTATACCCGGTTGGGGTTGGTTTCAGACAAGGATACCTACTGGCGAATCACCACCATCAACGAGGAGTACAAGTTTTGCCCATCGTACCCCAAATTGTTTGTTGTTCCCAACTCGATATCAGATAACGTGCTAAAACACGCGGGCAAGTTCCGGTCAAAACAAAGAATACCAGCGGTGGTTTATAAGCACAATGGCAACATGAACGGGAATGTGATAGCGAGATGCGCGCAGCCACTAGTGGGGCTCAATCTCCAGAATAGATCGATACAGGATGAGAAGTTAATTGAAGAAATCTTCACATTGCAAGAGGAAGAAAGACACGATAAATTGCACGGAAACGGTGGTGACGACTACGACGGCGACGACGACGACAACAACAACAACGACAACGACGCGGAGTATCAGAGCCAACAAACGCAACGAAACTTGTTGGTTGACCTAAGACCAATAACTAATGCCATGGCTCAGCATGCACTAGGAGCAGGGACAGAAAACGTCGATAACTACCGGGGTGGGTCCAAGGAAAAAGCCGCCATTTCTAACAATCATAGTCATAATTTTCACAACCATCACCATAGTTTCAAACATTCAGACAAATCGCTACGGAACGTTGAAAAGATATTTTGCAATATAGACAACATACACGTGATGCGAGACTCATTGAATAAGTTGAATAACATTTTGAACGATTTGGACAAGAATCCTCTGACGACTAAAAATCAAGCATCCTCGGCTGCGTTACAGCAGGCCTTGAGCAAAACACAGTGGCTACATCGTCTTTCGATAATTCTTCAGTCGGTTGACCGCATCATCAAATCTATACATTTAAATAACACAAACGTTGTTATCCATTGCTCGGATGGCTGGGATAGAACTTCTCAAGTGAGTGCTTTGGCTCAGTTATGTCTAGATCCATTTTACAGGACAATCAAAGGGTTTATGATCTTGGTAGAGAAAGAGTGGGTGAGTTTCGGGTTCAAGTTCAATACGCGAGCTGATCATGGGGGGTGCATAGGTGCGATAATGAAAAAAGAAGCTAAAAGTCAGCAACAGTCACAACAGCCATCACAGCAGTCACAACAGACATCGGAACAGTCTGCGGATGAGTCTTCAACGATGGACTCATCGATGTATGCCGACTCAATTGCTTCCGAGCTATATAACCAAGGAGCTACTTCCAGTGTGGCGTCATTTTTACAAAGAGCGGCCAAAGTAGCCAAGGAGATCAAAAATAGTGCCCAAAACAGTTTAGCAGCAGCCGATGAAAACGGGCTAGAAAACGGTAATGGTAAAACATCGAAATTCAACAATCCGTTTAGTTCATCCACTTATGGCGGAAACTCAGAAAAGTCACCTATATTCCACCAGTTCTTGGACTGTATCTATCAAATAATGCGACAGAACCCGTCTGAGTTTGAGTTCAACTCCAGGTTTCTCAAACGGTTGTTATACCATTACTACTCGTGTCAATATGGTTCGTTTTTGTGCAATTCCGAGAGGGAGCTCTACCAAGAGGAAGTCATGCACAAGACGGTTTCGATATGGGACTACTTCAACTCGCGACCCAACGAGTTCACCAACGCGTCGTACGATCCATCCACCAACAACGACAAGGGGGTGATATTTTTCAACTTTGTAGATATAAAATGGTGGTACGAATTATACGGAAGAAGCGACGAGGAAATGAACGAGTTGTCAAATACGTTGGATCGGAAATTCGCACAGATGAATATCAAAAAGGATGCTGAAAAATAGTATATATCATGAATGAATGAATGTAGATGCTTTCGTTTCTAATATTTGTTTCTGTACAGTTTTGCAACTACATTTTTTTCTTGCTTTCCGATATTTCGCAATTCCACCGACCCATTTTTTATACGATAAAGGTTTGGGTCATATGTTAGCAAAGAGTTTTTATTTCAGACGATTTGTATCTGGTGGCTTACAGGGCGTTGAGGGCAGGCTACCTCTACGGATGCAAACACAGACACAAACATGTACGAGATCCAACGCGCTAGCCATCACTGATCCGTACCTACTTTATCAAAACTACATACAACAAGGGTTACTAGAGAAGGACGAGTCGCAAGTACGCGTAATGAAAGAGTTTCAAAAACTATACTACCGCGTTATTGACTATGTCCCACCAGAAGAGTTGTCGATCAAGTTGAGTCTATTGCTACGGAAGATTGAGGTCCAACATTCTCACAATTCTCGCTTCAAGTTCAACTTGTTCAATAAGGACCCCAACGTGAAAAGACAGGAGATGATAAGGTACCTCACTGACGAAGAGGAGCTTGCTGATCTTCCTTCTCCTCAGGGTCTCCTTATCAATGGCGATGTCGGCAGCGGCAAGTCATTACTCACTGACATATTCGCAAACTCATTACCCCATAAATCAAAAATGAGATGGCACTATAATAACTTTATACTATGGGTGTTTAACGAAATGCACAACATCCAGAACCAGAGGAACTTGACGGCGCCAAGGAACGACTTCAAGATGGAGAATGAGTTTTTACTCTACGAATTGGCGCAGAAGATGATTGAGAAGAATACAATTTTGATTCTCGACGAGTTTGTGCTCCCCGATATAGCATCAGCCAATATCATAAAGATATTATTCACTTTTTACTTCAAGTTGGGGGGTGTTTTGGTAGCTACATCAAACAAGCTACCCGAAGAGTTGTACTCGAACCAATTCCACAAGTCGAAATTCAAAAACTTTACAAATATACTAAACACAAAGTGTATTTCAATAGACATGCGCAGCACAATTGACTACCGGACAAAATTTGCCCTGGAGTCGATGACAAAGCCAAACTTGATTGTAAAGAAAGGAAACATGGGCCACGAGCACCAATGGGATCAATTGATCAAGAAACAGGCGTTGCAAGTAGAATCGACAAAGTCTTTTAGAGAGTTGGGTACCCCAGAAACGATAGTGGTTTACAATAGGGAGACAACGATTCCGTTGAAGTTTTCCAACGGTGCGTGTTATCTAGATTTCGACTCGATATGTAAAGGGTTGACATCATCTTCGGATTACATCACCATCGCGTCGAAATACCACACAATAATCTTGGACAATGTGCCCGTCATGACTTACAAGATGAAGAATGAGGCCCGCAGGTTCATTACTTTGATAGATGCCATATACGAATCCAGATGTCAGTTATTCATTAGATCAGCAATAGACATTGATTATTTGTTTTTCCCCGACATTCTCCACAAGGATAACAAGCAGGTTGCGACTTATCTACAATCGTTGAACATCGAGATTGACGATCGACTTCAAGTGCAAGATGAGGAAATGTTTGCCAGGACGTCGATTGCAATGACGAACCCGTACAGACCTAACGTCTCGACTTATGACCAAGAGCACACGGAGCATTTTGCAGAAACGATGACGCAGTCGAATTACTCCAACACGCAGGCGTTCACGGGTGACGACGAGAAGTTTGCGTTCAAAAGAGCTGTTTCAAGAATAAAAGAGATGGTAAACTCCGATATCTGGCGGTCGAGCAAGAACTGGGTCCCCATTGACGATTCGATGAGGCCTTGGGAAAATACATCGGGCACCAATTCAAGCCGAGCTTCGTCGGTAACTGACGATCTGAACAGGATCGATGACTTACTAAAACAACAGTCTATCCAGGAAATAAAACAGGACTTAAAGATTGAATTGCCCAAGAACTATTCAACCAGACAGCAGATCAACTTTCGGGTTTTCAACGCAAAGATAGCGCCGATGTTTAACAGTATGCAGCATTTTTGGTCGATGGGAAAGTGGTCGTCTGAGCGGAGTCAGAAAATCAAGGACTCAATTACAAGAAGCTGGATCCGGTCCAGTCTACGCAACAAGTAGTGTTTGCATTGGATATCCTAGAGATGATTGTGGGGGATATTGTGGGGGACGTTTGTGTAATTTTCTATTTTCCGGTGTTGCGGGGTGACATTCACACTGGAGAGAGAGAAAGAAAAGAAAAAAAAAAAAAATAAAAAACTTCTACTCAATCATAAACCTATTGGATCATTTATATCATGAGTATAATCACTGCGGAACGATTGGTCAGACTAGCTTACAAGTATCCCAACTTACACAACACATGGTACCTAATTGCCACTGCCTGCTTAACCGTAGTCAACCAACCACAGGAAATCCCAAAATTATACCACTTTGCTCTTAGACAGCAGTTGTTGCAGGAGCCAACGTCAGAAAATCACAACCTTTTAACTGATCATTACCTCATTCAGTTGGCACAGGACTCAATAATTTCGTCCAAGAAGTACCAAGATTTAACTGCCGTCGGTATCAATCTACCTGAAATATTGATCCCCGATACCTACTACAAGAATCTCCCATTGAGCTTCAAGTTCTCAAAGCCGGAAGACATTGTTTCATTTCAAGACAGGTTGACGTCGAGATTCAGGGAAGTTATATTGAAAAGTATAGCATTGAGCGGACTTCCAAAGGCGATCAATGCGTTGATGATTTTGAAAACAGTCACACCAACGAATTTGAAAAGTGGAGTCACTCCCGAACGTCCGTTGATTGTGTGTCCAGGACACATTGCATCCGCCTCAATCGTCAGTGAGGACGTAAATGGTACAAACTTTGACGAGACAGAGTACTCAAAAGCAGAGGATACAATTGACGGACCAATCTCGCAAAGGTCGATTAAAACGTCACGAATCACGTCTGATTTGGTGAGAGGCTCAGACATGTGGAATTCAATATACACAGGTAAGATCAATACCAGAATAAGACAGCAGATGTTGACTGCGTATCCTGATTTATGGTATTTTGCCTATCACAATGTCTACTCGCCGTTGTTGAGTTTTACGAAAATAATCAATGCAAAGGAAACATCGATGTGTGTAGTTGCATGTTTGATTCCACAGGATGTGAATCCGCAATTGAAGGGCCATTTGAGGGGTGCGGTCAATAACGGGGCTACAAAGGAAGAGTTGAGTGATCTTAGGTCGATGGTATTTGATATCTGTGACTGGAGTGGTGGGGTAAAATGGAAAGGTGGAAAGGAAAGTGTAGCCAAGTTGTAATAGTGAAAATATGAGTTCACACAGGCATGGTTTAAAAGACGTAGATAGTATGAACGTGATTTCCCATTTAAACCCCTCTGAAAATTGACATTTACGTTGTCTACAATTTCTCTGTAAGTTTCTACAATTTGTAATCTCGGTTTGTACAATTTCTTGTTGTCTACAATTTGTAATCTCGGTTGTCTACAATTTGTTGTACAATGTCTTGTTGTTTCGTTATCAAATGGGACGGTAATGGTTAGGCTGCAAAAAAATTATTTCTTGTGCACTACCGAAATTAGTGCCGGTTTCATGTGAATAAAAAAATAGCCTTGGTCCTAGGTCGGAATAGCCACTGTTTTCTACCCTGTGTCGATATTATCGAACTAGCCAACTGGACACTTCGAAACACGATTCACCCAGCTACTAATACTGTAAATCAAACCGAATCAGTCGTCTCAGCTCCCCGTTCGACCACTCAAATAAGGTTGCAAAGTAAACTAGAAAAGCAAATAGAGAGAGGAAAAAAAAAATTAATTGATAGATTCCACATATTATAACCTCGCTTCTTTCACCACCAATGTCTGTAATTACACCCGAAAGACTATTACATTTGGCTTACGATTACTCCGAGTTGCACAACCAGTGGTATCTCATTACGATAGCAACATTGACGCAATTGAACTTGGTCGATGAAATCCCCAAAGTTCTCCACTTTGCTTTAAGACAACAGTTGTTTGAGTTCTGCAACGACAAGGACCTCGTGTTTAGTAACGAGTGGATATACAAGTTGGCGGAAGACTCGATATCGTCGAGCGCAATGACGAAAAAGATGTACAACACAGGTATCAACTTGCCCGATGTGTTGATCCCCCACACTTACGCGACCAAAATCCCATTAACGTACAAGTACACCAAGGGCAAGGACATAAATCGGAAACAGCAGTTTATAGTCGACCAGCTCAAGGAGGTTTTGTTGAAAAACAGCAGTTTTGTCGGGTTGCCAAAGACTATCAACGCCTTGACGGTGTTGAAGAGCGCAACTCCCACCCGGTACGCTTACAAGGACGATTTCACCCCCAAGAGGCCCAACTACGTGAAGGCAGACGACGCGGGGGAGGTGGAGACAATCGACGGCAGACTTTCGCCAGACTCAATCGACAAGGGCATCATCCAGGACAACTTGATCAAGGGGTCGAGACTCTGGCAGGCGTCATACTCAAACAACTTGAAAACAAGAATTAGAAAACAGATGCTACACGTGTACCCCGATCTATGGTACTATGTCTACCACAATATCTACTCCGTGAACCTACAGTTTGATGCCATCCTAACTGATAAGAAGACAAGCTTGAGTTTGTTGGCGTGCTTGATCCCGCAGGACGTCAACAGCCAAATCAAGGGCTACTTGAAAGCAGCGTTGAATCTCGGCGCAACAAAAGAGGAGATCAACTCTACTAGGTCGTTGGTGCTACAGATATGCGAGTGGAACGGCCATAGTTTTAATGACAGTTATGAAAGCGTGCCAAAATTGTGAGGAAAAAAGAAACAACCGTAAAAACGATTAAAATGTACATTCAAACTTATAATTGTATTCTATTCTGTCTCTTGATCAAGAATATCTGTAACCCGCAAAACACAAAGAATATAAAGTATACTATGACTGCGTTGAACACTGTTTTGGCAACTTGTTTCCCGTTTTCAGGATCATTTATCGACCCCGTGAATGACTCCGAGTTTGTATGAAATAGATATGCAATGACCGACAAAATGACAATTCCAAACGAGGATAATATAAAACAGCAGTACGCTTGAAACGTGGAAACAACAGGCTTCATGGCGATAATGCAAGTAGTTGTAGCAGTTGTAGCAGTTGACTCGGTTTGGCTAGAGATTTGTTGATAGCATTTTTTCTCCAGTGAAAAGTTGACTATGCGATATTTTTTGTGGACTGTGCACGACCTCTTATCTATATTTTGCACCTACATTGTAATCATAATATACAATATACACATATATATATGTAATTTATACGTCGAATTGGACTTTTCTGAGGTGTCGTCTGCCCTCGCGTAGTATTTCTGGGATGCCGAAATCGGCTCTGCTGTGACTGGTCTCCGTGTTGCTGCCACTGTCGTTATCGTCGTTATCGTTATTTGCGTCATTGAGAATACGGCTATTGTGGTCGTTGTATTCGTCCTCCTCTGCGTTTGTGTCGTTGAGTTCGTCTGCCTCGCTGTCTTCTAGCGCCAACACCATCTTTGAGTTCTCCGGCTCAACGGTGCTCTTGTCCCTCGACGAGTCATCGTCATTGAGCAACAAATCGCCGCTAATCTTGCGCTTCTTGATCGTCTCGAGCGACTTGTATAGCTCCTTCAAAAAATGTAGCCTGTCATTGACCAATAAAAAATTCTTAAACCACTCTGCCTCAAGCTTGCTAAAGTTAGTCACCTCGTCGTAGTTCAATAGATTGTCAAGCACCGTTGCGATGGGTGGTGGCTTCTGTGGCTTGCTATTGTCGGATTCAGAGTTCTTGCTCGCCTTTATCGGAGACGAACCAACCGAACTCGAAGGGGTAGTCACCCTAGACTTTGTAGGGGACGAGTAATAGAGTCTGACAACCTTTGTTGGCACCGTCTCGTCAACACCTGCTACGTTCTCAGATGGAGGTTGTAAGGAATGGGTTTTTTCATCCGACAGCGAGGGTAGTATCACTGAGTACTTTTCTTTGTTGTACTTGAAACTCACAATCATAAACTAGGATGGGATATGTTTGTTTCTTGATAGTCAAATCAAGACACAGTGATGTTTTCCTTTTTTTTGCTGCAACAATCAAAATTTGGTATCCCCAAACAAAATTTTTTTTTTTCTGGTGCCACCACCACCACCACCACTCTACAAATGACAACGTCCCTGATAAACCCAACAACGTCATCGCATGACCCGGCGTTGGTGAAAGTCAGCGACGACTTGTCCAATTTAATTGAGTCGTTCATCGAATTGGGGATCCTAGTTCACGATAATCAAGGCACCCAACAATCGAACCAAGCTCTCATTAACAAGATCCAGTCGCTTATTTTACAACTCAAAGATTTAAACAATGAATCATCACAAACACTAACACTGTACCCGATACCTATTGATGTCATATCGTACATTGAAGATGGAAGAAACCCTGATATCTATACTAGAGAGTTTATCGAGATCAATGCCAAGTTGAATGCTAAACTAAAGGGGAAAATGTTGGGGTTTAAGCAGTTGGCAAACGTGTTTGGAGAGAAACTAGCCAAGGAGTTTCCAGATCTCAGCGATGCAGTTGACAAAATAAAAGCCAACAATGAGTGATAACGGAAGCAGAACTAAACGTGCAAACAAAATATTTATGGTGACAAAGTCAGTCGGTTGGTCACATGATCGCATACCACCCGTGTAGTGTAATTACAATTTAGTAGGGTTAACAGGGTTATAAGGAGCGGGTTTAGGGCCAATAGTGACAATTTTAGCTCGTTTCACCAGTGACGTGCGGCACTGGTGCACTACAGGACAAATTATTTTGACAGTGATGAAAAACGCTATGTATCACACTCTGTGTATAGTAAAATGCATTTGCAATGATGAGTAGGTGACTAAACTAACGGAACATCTCTAATTTATAAATACTAAGCAAGGTCTAAACTACAGTTGAGGCGTATGCTAAATGTTGGAATGGTAAGTAAGTAGCCCCATGAATCACCACTACTGCAGGTATTAGAGAGTCGGCGTATAAAATAACGAGCTAGTAACTCTACAACCTGTGTTTGAGCGACTGGGTGTAGAAGACATACAGACAGACAGGCATGTAGACGCATACACACGTATTGTTCTGCTCGTAAATTGCTGTTAACTCGAATCATCTGGCTGTAGTTTTGAAGTAAATGGCTGGCTAGCAATTGTACCCCAATATGGCAGAAAAAAGTGTCTAGGGTGGGGGACATGTGGAGGGACACAGCGAAAAAAGAAAAGAAAAAAGAAAAGGAAAAAATGGTGTAAAAAAAAAAAAAATGAATTATGCAACGGGACACGAATGCTGGTGTTAAATTTGTAGATCTTCTGTCAAAGTAATCAATCTGATGCAATCTCAGATTCGAGTAGATTTGAAATTATAAACAGTCGTTTCACTGTTTGCTTGAGATGATCACCTTATAATATGCATTTTCCACGGGTCATATATGGTGATGACATCTCGTTGAAATAACCCACACCGCTCCACGCGGAGGTTACAAAACGTACACCATTGCGTGAATTAGGTTAAACAAAAGAAGAGAAAGACGAAGCATCCAAACACAAAATAGGTTACACTAGTCATATACATGTACAACGACTAGTTGTGCTATTTCCATGGCTCGTAAAAAGATTTAAAAAGCGCACATTACACGTTAATTGCAAAAGAAATCACCAGATGTTTTCAACAACAAACAACAATTAAAGACGTCAACAACACCACAGGAGGATAAAATATTTCAAACCAAATCCATACCCTCTCCCACCACTACTTTTTCCGTCCTCGCAAAACAGCATCTCGCCCAAACTACCCTCTTCCCCCCCCTCCCCTACATCTCTTTCAATAACCACTGTTTGAAAGTCAGAGTTAGAATCAAACGTATTAATAGCAAAAGAGAAAGTGGCGTTATTGGCCAATAAATAAATAAATAAACAAACAAATGGAGATTTCAGTTTGCTGTTTTGGGATGTTGTTGAACCCAACTCAGCGACTAAAGATGGTTAGGAAATTCACCCATACTTTTTTTTCAAAATGTTATTTTTTTTTTCTTCTTTTCTTATTTTTCTTTGATGTTGCGGGTTTTTTTCCAAACTCCACGGTTTTTCCTTAGATACAACAATGTTTGTGTTTGAGTTTGAGTTTGAGTTTGAGTTTAAAAAAAACAACACACTTGACATACACGCCTAGAGTTAATTTAGCTGCCCACACAAACGTTCTTGTTGCAGCTCAATTTGGCTGGCACTATTATCTTGTTACAGAGCAGATGCTGGTTAAACACACGAAACTAAACAACAAACATCTGCATGGCCATTGTTTCTATGCATCATGTATTAAAATTTTTAATTGTTTACTTGTGTTTTACGGTTTAATAATTAAGCACTTGTGCAGAAAACTAAGATTTAGATTGAAAACATAATATTATTTTTCTCTTTTTTTTTTGCATTTACAGCCAACCATCGATAACAATGTTGCATTTTGCCCCATAATGGATATAATTGCACGTATTGGTACTATATGCCAGTACATATTGTTTCAAATACATATACATATATATATATATATATATATATCTTGCAATCGCAAATCTTTTTTTTGTTTTACTATTCTGAATTTGCACCCACTTATCATCTTCGTCTTCATCTTCATCACCACACCATCTTATCCAACTTTCGACCATCGTTTATCCAACCATGTACAAATCTCTCGCCATACTATTACTTGCATTGTCCAAGTTGTCTTTTGCTGAGGACACCACCACAACAACCGTCACCACCACTCCTACCGTCACAGCTACAACCACCGTTGCCTTGCAGGAAGAAATTTACGGTACTGCTTACATCTACACTGCCTCAGACGGCCAGTTGACTACAACCACCGTTATTGGCGGTACCACCACCATCCCAGCACCTTACGGCGGCTCAGCAACCACCACTTCGTTGGCTACTGTATCTGACACCACTCCAACATCATCTTCTGCTTCACCAACTACCACCGCACCATCATCTGCTTCCTCCTCAAACGCTCAAATCACAACAATTCCATTCACAGCTCCATCGGGTACCTACTCAACCTCAACTACGACCGGTTTGACCACCTTGGACGATGGCGCAACTGCTGTTTTAGAATTGGTCGTATTATACACCGCCATCTGTGACGAATATTAGTAGTGTTGAAGTTTGGAAGTCCCGATGTATTTCAGTTCTCAGTAGAGTGTGTTTATTGTTTTAGTTTCATCCTTTTTTTTTTTTTATTTAATGTATATCATTTTTCAAGTGTTGACACCTTAAGTGTCTATGTCGGGCCTCGCAAATGGGTTTGTTATCTTTCAAAGTATTGAAGAAATATAGTCCCAAATCTTTATGCTTCAAGTTGGTGACTATTTTCACCCAATTTGACTTGCTTATTTTTTTCTTCTTCGATTTCATACCCTTGATGATTTTGTATTTTGCAAACGGGAACGATAAGTACTCCACCTCTCTGAAGACTTGGACCCGCGAAGAATTGGTAGCGCGGCACGTAACCTGGTTAAATAGCTGGAGCCTGGCCCCGAGGCCGTCCAAGCCAACATCCAAGCTTGTAGATAGCAATAGGAGGTTCAACCCTGCGAAGAAGTCGGGTGGTATGTTGATAGCTATAGTTAGGGAGTCCAATAGGGTGATTGATGGCGTGTCGTTAAACATTCGAATGCAACCTGACACGGGGAGCCTAGCCGAGACGTGTCTGACTAATCCGTAATTGACTTCAAACATGACATCTCTATTCTTTGGAGCTAGATATGTTGCATTGATGTCGTTTATGCGTATTATAGAGTCGTACTTATCGTTGATGAATTTCGTTCGTAAATAGTGTTTCTCAGTGGTATATTGCTGGTATGAAATAACGTCGTTGTCAATTTTGTAGAGCTGTTCAAATTTGTTTTTGCTCATTGGTTTAAAAGGCTCAAAGGTGTTGGAATAACTTATTGCAACAACGAAACTCAAAACAGATATTGAGATTATGACTCGTAGAGATCTCAAAGACAGATTGCAACACATTGAAGGATAACAACCCAGATCAACGGTTATAACCTGAGGGTGCAGATTGTCAGACTTTGTCACACGAAAAGCCTGTCGCTGTGGGTTTTGCCGATCTTGTGCTGCCTGGCATCACAAAAAAATACGCAACATATTGAGATATGTGAGCGTTTGGAAATTTCACACTGTTCAATTCTTGATATGCACTAGACGCCAGGTGTCTGATTTCCACAGTCAAATTTTGTAACCCTTCGCCCTTCATTTACGTTCCAAGATAGACAACAAACCAGACAAGTTTAATTTCACAGACACCACGCGACCCAGGGTGACTCGTATCGCTGTCTCCCATACGACAAAAGATATTATGTTGACATTGAAAATAATGATTATTCATAGTTTAGAGTGCACTGCAACAACAATCATAACCCACTTGATTTTGTGTTTGATCTACCTTAAAAAGGTACCACCAAATAACAAATTCAGTACAAAAGGAGGGGGGACGAAAGTACCAAGACATTCCAAACTTCAAAGAAGGGTTTGTTTGATAGTTGAACCAATCCTCCTTCATCTTCTGTACATTTTGACTTTTCAATAATAAATGTTTGATATTAATGGCGAAACAAGACCAAAGTGGGAAACAAAGAAAAAAAAAAAATGTAATATAATAATGCAAAACAATTACCGTTTTTTGCCAATCATGTGCAATCGTCAATGCCACTTTTCTTATATCTATTAAAAAGAAAATGGTTTTGGCCTACAGAAAAAATAAATACATAAATTATATCAACATTACCTCATCGTAGCTTGAAATTGTAGATGAAAAAATTTTTATCAGATGAAATTACTCGTTTGCACTAGTATGAGCATTACACCAATGGCTTCTCATCAAACCTAAATTTTAACTCCCCCCTCCCAAGATCGATAATTTTAAATTTGGCCTGGTTGCATTTATGATTGTATTTTTAACTTTTCTACGTTGTATTCCAGTATTGTTGTTGACTAAAAATGGAAAATGAATCTGGCGGTATTAATTTTAATTACACAAAAAGCCCCTAGGAGATTAAACCAACAATGCTATATACTCTTACTGTCTTTTGGGAATTGTGTTTTTGTTTATTTTTTAACCTGATACTTGACCTTATATATTGACACAATGATGTCAATTTTGAACTTTTAAATTTACTCAGTTGATAAGCCTAATAGTCAAAGGTCCAAACAACGACACAGTGGAATTTGGGAAATATGTCCGACAAACTAGGTTTCGATATTGCCGGTGAAAACTCTTATACCGCCGTCCATGGAGTCATGGAATTCATATTTCAAAGCTGGTTCAATGGGGCTGATCGCGGCACTGGGATCTACGTGCTAGTTCAGCGGTCAATTCCAATCATAGGCCACAAGATGCCAGAAGCTTTCATTCATAACGCGATATTAAAACAATTGAATCTACTAGGACAATACCCCGATGAGAGGGACGTGGTACCAGCAACATTATTTGCAGTCATATTTGGCCTTGTCGTGCTAGTCCACGTCGTTATATTCATTATCAACGCATATCGTGGCCACTATTTCGTTTTGAGCTTGATGTGGGCATTCATCTCTCTAATACGGTCTTGTTCGTTTATTTGGCGTGCTACGTGGGCTACAAATCTTCAAAATGCAAGAATGGGAATTGGCGATGAAGTGTTGTTGGTGATTCCAACCATCCTCTTGGTTTCGGCCAACTTGGTATTGGCACAACGGTTGTTTACTTGGCGACATCCAGTTGGTGGCTCAAGGAAAACATTCTGGGTGTTCATGTTTGGCTTATACGGACTAGTGGCCATACTCACGGTAGTTTCAATCTTGGCTTCTGCCATACCTTATGCATACTTGTTGTCAACGAGACAATTCAAGGTTTATCAAAACCTAAACAAGTTCGTTGCTGTTGTGCTATTGGTGTATGTTCTCACTGCCATGTCGTTGATTGGGTTAAGTTTCTGGCTACCCACGGCCAAAGATGACCAATTGTATACCTATCAACCGTGGTGGATTGAAAGTTTTGCCCCATTGTATTTTGTGAGGAAGAATGCAGCGCAGGAAGCTGAACGCACGTTTATGAAGCGTAACTCGGACCACCGACACGCCATCAGGGTCATAGCATCGACTCATCATCATTATAACATGGTGGAAGGCTTGACGAACCAAAGAGGTGACATGCGACACAACTTTTCCGTAATTATAGTTGGCGTGTCGACAATTCTATTGTTCATATCCAACACGCTACGGGCTATAGTTGTTTTCCAGGGTCGAACAAATAACAAAAGTGGTTTGGCTTCGAGACCTACTGCTATGTATTTTGCATGGGGGGTCCACGAGTTGATCATACATTTGTTTTATATCATTGGCAGGGCCGACTTGAGGTACTATAGACCAGATGTTTTGCCAGCGGCCGTCAGAGCAATTGTCACCGCCGAACAAACGGTGCATGCCAGTGATGCCGAATCTGATTCGGATGAAGCATTAGAGTATCGTTCGTATGAGAGCGGTTACAGGTCTGACTCGATGTCAGTCAGAAACAATTTTCATTTCAAAACTGCCGGTTTGATCACCAATGAAGTCGAGAGTTTGAGCACCAACGACTTTGATTTTGACTTTACCCACTCAAAAATATCCTCAAGTGGTAACGATGACACCTTGAGTAATGATGTATCGAAAACAATTGACACGGAAAAGGTGAGGATGGTTGAAAAACCCGACGAATTTCAATTCTAAACAAAAACTAACATATATATAAAAATACTATATAATATATATAATCTTGCGTATATATTTCAATTCTGAATGAAGTACACACATAGTATTCAATGGTAGAATCTAAAGTCTAACCTTTTGTTGCCTTCATCCTTGGTGGTATTTCTGTAGTCGTTTTGCTCATCTTCCGACATTGAGTTCCATATTTTATCTCTCTTGTTGTTCTTGTAAACATAGTAAGCCTTGACGAATAACAACACAAACACAGCCGCGAGCGCAATGCAAAACAACTGCAAATTACCCCTTTTGTAACGCGGTCTGTCGTCTTTTCTATATATGTTTGCCGCGATGATGGAGCCCAACTGCACAAACATATTGTACAAGGCTGACGCGATGGATCGTGTTCTCACCGAGTTGGAGTTACGCGACACCCACGACGCAACAATGGCATGAATGTAGGGCTGGCCCATGTACAACGTGTTCAACGCCCACGTTGGCCATACGTCCTTGCCTGAGCCGGGCCAGAACCTGATGATCCCCAAGATAGTAGCGCCAAATAACGGCTGCAGACAACAAAGGAAGCCACGCTCGTCACTTCTCTCCGACAACCACGTAATGGCTAATAACACGATAATGTGGATAACGGCGTGGGGGATCGTCAACAAGTTGGTGTCGAAAACTGAGAATCCCAATTGCCTGTTGATCAACCCGAAATATTGCTGGAAGGTGCCCATGCCGATGTACATGATCACACCAACGGCATACAACGGCCACAAGTCGTAATCGGTAAAACATTTCCAGATCATCTTCAAGTTCAACCCTTGTCTGTTGTGCATCGAGCCCTTGGTAGGGTCGTCTCGGAGAACCCTATTGACGATGATCTTCTCCTCCCTCTCGTTGAACCAGCCCTTGGGATGCATCCAATTTCTTGTCTGGACCACCGATGGCACCATAGCGTAAAAGGACCAGAGACCAATTAAAAACGTGAATAACCCTTCGAATAAAAATAGCCATCTCCACCCTTCGTAGCCGAGCACACCCCTCATTCTTAAAATGGCAAACGCCAACATCGCGGTGAATATATCTGTCAAACTCAAAGTGGTCCAAAACCACGATAACCGAACTGAAAGCTCCTTGGACGTGAAAAAATAGCTTAGCCATAAGATCAAGTCGGCGATAAATCCACCCTCGATGGCACCAATCATTGCCCTAGTGATGAAAAACGACGTTTTGCCACTCAAGAAGAACTGGAACATAGCGACTAAACTCCAACTGCAAATTTGTATGGGGATGAAGATGTCTGGACCCAACGCTTTGGAGATCAATTGTGATGGAATCTCGGCTAACAAAAAGGAAACACGGAAGATTGTACTTCCAGTGTTGTAATCATTGGTTGTCAAGTTCAAGTCGTCCAACATATTATCGGTGACTGCCTGGGCCAAATTGCCTCGATCAATCTGCAATGCCATAAACATCAAGCACGACGTCAATGCGACTTTGTAGTTGACCTTTCTGATGATCTGCTTCTCTTCTTTCTTTGTCCACTCGAACTTTGGATCAAACGCACTACGGGACTCGTATTTGGCGTCCTCGTAAAGTTTACGATAGTACTCCTCAACCTTAGGGTTCAAAAACGGGTTCTTAATCGATTCATCCGACTCGGATGAATCGAGTGATTCTACCTTGACAAGACCTCCGTCGTTTTTATCCTTCGATGTGTCGCTAGTAGTGTTTGTAGTTGTAGCTTCGAGTTTACTCATTTGCTTGCTGGTTAAACTCATAAACAAGAGGTTGCCTATTTATATGCATTGTTGAACATCTCTCGTCAATCAATTTTGGCTGCAATTGTGGATGCTAGATATGATTGCAAATCTGAGTGAAGTCCAAGAAATTTGTCATAGCTTATTTACTGAAAAATGATTGATTTTACGTATCTCGCTATCTTGTCCAAGGTGCCACAGTCAACATTTTAAGCTTACTACCAAGATATTTTTTCCAGTTTTTTGCAACCAAAAAAAAAAAAAAAAAAAAAAAAAAGATAAAAATAAAAATAAAGAAGCTGTGTATGTGAGATTAAAGTTCAATTTGCAACACATGGCAAAATACAAATTTCGCTACTTTGATCCACAATTGCCATAGAACACATGTGTTATATATTAGATATCAAAAAATAACCTTTTTCTTTTCGATGATATTAAAAAATAGAGAATTATAAACTTTTCAACTGCAACTCGCGTGGGAAGGATGCATCTGGCAAGGAG
The DNA here is from genome assembly GCA_030569255.1 of Insectozyma sakaeoensis. Taxonomy (NCBI): domain Eukaryota; kingdom Fungi; phylum Ascomycota; class Pichiomycetes; order Serinales; family Debaryomycetaceae; genus Insectozyma; species Insectozyma sakaeoensis. Next base: position 90,200 of record JAJMKJ010000019.1, on the reverse strand, counting down.
CAGTTGATGTTACGCGGTGTTTCGTCTCCTTCCGACGAATTGGGCGGCATTTTAACAAGCGGATTATTCAAAAAGGATCTCAGCTTGCTTTCTTTCAAAAACTCGCTGATTGAAACGTATTCCTGCTGGAAATTTAGAATCTGGCTCCTTTCCGGCGTTGAAACATTTTTCTTGTCGTCATTTGAAAACATCAGTAGATTGGTTATATTGGTTGAATCAGCCAACGGGTTGGAATTCTCCTTGTCGTCAAAGAAGGAATCAATCAACTCTGGGTCCGGGTTGATCTCCGATACACTCATGGGGTTATTGTCAATTTCAGTGGGTGTTGGCTGTTGTTGGACTTGTTCGTGAGTCGACGTCGTTTGTGTTTTAGCTATCTCTTCCTCCTGTTTGGATCTAGCGAGCTCATCCAATTTATATTGAATCTCAATCAACTTGTTTCTGAAGCTCAATGTCTCTCTTGATATTAGCAATTGTTGATCTTTTAATGTCGATTTGAGCTTGTTGATCTTATTGTCCCTGCTTTCGATGATCTTCTCGCTAATCAACAAATGTTTTCTTAAATTGACATTCACTAGTTCAACCTCGATTAGTTTGTTGCCAATGTTATGCAATGAGTTTTCCAAGGTGAACAACTTGGACTCCTCCTGGTGTGAGTTCTTCAAACTCTCCATCTTCAAATTCAAAATCTCATTTTCGAGCTCCTTGATCTTGTTATCACGTCGTTCCAATTCCTCGTCCATCTGCACACTACTCGATGTATTATTGATGAACGTCTGCGATGTTAATAGCGACGAGTTGGCGAACGATGCAGGGTGGTGTCGAGGCAACAATGACTTGCCACTAGCGTGGGACGTCCTCAAAGATTCGGATGCAGCACTCATCGCGCTAGGCACGTACATTGGTGGTGCGTTGTTCTGATCTCCCGACTTGAACACCAACAATTCGCTCTCTAACTGCTTGATATACGAGTTGTTCTGATCGTTGATCTTTTCTAGCTGCGAGACTTTGGTCTTCAACGAGCTGGTGCTTATTTCCGAGTTCACACGCGCAATGTTCTTGATATATTTCGCTCTGGTGCCAAATCTCAAAGTAGACAACGTTTCAATCTCGTGCAAAGACGATGGTGAACAGTTGATGATCAACGACGTTCTCGAATTGCCGCCTAATGACTCCTGAAGGATTCTAGTCAATTTGGAGTCCCGATACGGAATGTGTGTCGACTTGCCGTCGGTTAACGCGTTTATAACGTTACCCAATGCTGACAAGGAGCTATTTATCTTTTTCGCCTCCTTCAAGGACTGGCCATGGGCACCAGTTTTATCTATTTTCTCCGAGCCAGCTAGATCGACCAAGAATAAATTCGATCTCTTGATGTTCTCGGTTTCAACATGCTTTTGTAGCAACTTGATCTGGAAAATCGCATGCGAACGCGACGATTCTTCATTCATGTCGGTAGATGAAACCGTTCTATTCTTTAATCCATCGGTCAAAATGTTCAAAAGCTCCAATTCACAAGTGATCGATTTCGCAGTCAAGTTTTTCACATACATCCCTTGGTTTTTATCTTCGTTGATGGTTAATTTATCCAGCTCAGTCGACGTGTCAATCAAATCTTTAATCTGCTCCATATATATCTCCATAAACGATACCGAGACAGAATACTCGACATCGTTCGATTCCACCAAGCTGATTTTCTGGAAAAGTTCGTTGGAAAGCCTTGGGATTATCCCCAGCTCATTGTCTTTAAAGTTTTTACCCAACATTGTGTAAGTTTTCCCCGAGCCTGTCTGTCCATAAGCTAGCACACAGCCATTGTAGCCGTTGAACAAATCGTCCACCGTCTCTGCAATCGAGTAGTTGTAAATGTCCGACTGCGAGCACGTTGGCGGAAACACCTTATCAAAAGTATAGTGGTTGGTATAATCCTTGCCCGTGATTGATACTGTTTGATGGTTGGGGAATTCGATGATGGACTTGCCCTTGTTTAATTCCTTGTCATTCTCAGGACGGAACCGACACAAGACTTTGATATTATCGAGGTGTGGTTCTAGTGCCGTTGATACTCGACTCAAGTTCGAAGGTGACAAACAGTTGTACGAAATGGACTCGGTGGACTCGTCCAAACATTCTGCACTTTGATCAAACGACTTTTCGTCATTGTTGCTTATCCTTGAGTTGTTGTTGTTGGACATCAATCACACTTCAAACACGGTTAGTTTGTTTGTCTGTCTGTCTTGTGGGTGATAACAGTTATGGTGTTTAATTTTCTGTTATTACTGTGTTTTTGTTCTGTGGAGTATGCTGTAAATTGCAGCCTGGCTTTTATTTTTATTTTTATTTTTCTTCTTTTTGAAATGCAAAGGGTATATTCAGAGATTAAAGTTTGGCGATTGGTCTAACACAACTGTGACTGTATAAAATTAGAAATTATACCCTACTATATAGGTCAAACTTTAAATTCTCTATGTTTGGCTTCTTTGTTTATGTTTTGGTGTTTCACACTAAAATGGGTTTAATCTACAATTATTATAATTATTTTTTTTTTTTTTTTTTTTTTTTTTTTTTTTTTTTTTTTTTTTTTTTATTTTACGTGGTATGTGTTACCTGATCTAGTCTCTGGGGCTATTTTGTTTATAAAAGGCTAATTCCAAATAGATTGTTGTATTTAAACTCTTTTTGTTCTGTATTTAAACTGTCGCATGATCTTTCTGGAGATTCTTTGAAGATATATTGTTACTGCTGGATGTAATCTAGTTGGCTTTTAGAGAAATGGCTGCAAATTAACAATTCCAAGTCAAGGAAGACGCTGGAAAAAGCAGTAAATGTTATACTGACGCTTTCATTTAGGGCACATTCAAATCATGACGTGTTCATCGTGTTAATCCCGCAGGAAACAATATCGTGTTGTCTCGTGTCGAATGTGGATATAAGTAACTACCGTTCCATCAACAAAAATATTTATTTTTTACTTCTCGATCGTGGAGTTTGAAGAAGTCAAAAAATATATATAATCGGAGTCAAAATACTCATCTCTGGATGTGTTCCTGCTTTGAGTTGATGTTTGTGCTTAGGCCGTCTGTCACTAGAACAAACTTTCTTCCAACTACTTCAATCTTTAATCAACAATTCTCATCTCGACAGGCCTTTCAAAAGTGTAATTAGTCACCATTTTACGATGAGCTAATAATTAAAGTCTATTGAAAATTTTTAACAAATGTTGAAAATTTAATCAAAGCACGTGACTCATGGATAATTTTGGCTCAAAAAAGCACCTTTCTCGGCCCTGCGCAATTGTTACTCATGGTGCAAGACTTATTGCCAATAATTTTTTTTATATTCAATTAACATTTCATCTTAGCTAGCTAGATTCATTTCAAGATGTCATCTCCTCAGCAAATCGCAAACACTTTTCAAAAGGCGTTGAATTTATCAGGTTCCCCAAATGCCGTTTCAACATCTCCAACGCAATCATTCTTGACCCAGCATCCATCGTTTTCCAAGCCTACCAAAGCTTTGAAACCATTCAGCACCGAAGACATCAAGGTGTTGTTGTTGGAAAACGTCAATCAAACAGCCATAAACATATTCAAGAACCAAGGTTACCAAGTCGAGTTCTACAAGAGCTCATTACCCGAAGATGAATTGATTGAAAAAATCAAGGATGTGCATGCCATCGGTATTAGATCCAAAACTAAGTTGACAGAAAACATCTTGAGACACGCCAAGAACTTGGTTGTCGTTGGATGTTTCTGTATCGGAACCAATCAAGTCGACTTGGATTTCGCTGCCAAATCGGGTATTTGTGTGTTCAACTCGCCATTTTCCAACTCAAGATCGGTTGCCGAACTAGTCATTGCTGAAATTATAACCTTGGCAAGACAGTTGGGAGACAGATCCATCGAAATGCACACCGGTACTTGGAACAAGGTTTCTGCCAAATGTTGGGAAATAAGGGGTAAAACCCTTGGAATTGTTGGTTACGGCCACATTGGTTCCCAATTGAGTGTTTTGGCAGAAGCAATGGGTATGAACGTTATATACTACGACACAACCACCATCATGGCTTTGGGTAACTCCAAACAAGTCGACACCTTGGACGAATTATTGAAAAACGCTGATTTTGTCACTTTACATATCCCAGCTACACCAGAGACGAAAAATTTGTTGAGTGCTCCCCAATTTGCCGCTATGAAAGACGGATCGTATGTTATCAATGCTTCAAGAGGTACTGTTGTCGACATACCATCGTTGATCCAAGCCATGAAGACAGGTAAGATTGCCGGTGCAGCTTTGGATGTTTATCCACACGAACCAGCCAAAAATGGTGAGAACTTGTTTGCTGATAACTTGAATGAATGGGCTAGCGAATTGTGCTCTTTGAGAAACGTTATCTTGACACCACATATTGGTGGCTCAACCGAAGAGGCCCAATCAGCTATTGGAATCGAGGTTGGTAATGCCGTCACCAAATACATAAACGAAGGTACATCGCAAGGCTCGGTCAACTTCCCAGAGGTGCAATTAAGACCATTGGACTTGGATCAACAGAATGTCGTCAGAGTCTTGTATATACATCAGAACGTTCCAGGGGTTTTGAAAACCGTCAACAATATTTTATCCAACCATAATATAGAGAAACAATTTTCCGATTCTCAAGGTGACATTGCTTATTTGATGGCTGATATCAGTGACGTAGACATTAGTGATATCAAATCGTTGTATGAACAATTGGAACAAACACCTTATAAAATTGCAACCCGTTTGTTGTACTAGTTGCAAATATTTTTAAATTTAGTTTTATAATTTAGCTGTATATTTTTTAATGTGAGATTTATTTTCTTTTTTTGTACACAAAACTTTTCAACTCAGCGGTTCATTTTCAAGATGAAAATAACTGACTTCACCATCAATAATCACGAGGAATTGATGAGATTGTATGGTAGTCGTAGACGAGAGAAAGTTTGCTTTGAAACTAGCATTATTTCACAGCGCAATATTTCAAATAAAAATTTGAGCGTCAAAATCCCATTATTTCCAATAGATCCAAACATTAAATACAGAGGCAGCAGAAACTACACTAGTGGGTCTAAGACTACAGCTCTTGATTCAATCAATCGCAAAGGATTAGTTGATCAAGCAAACTCCTTCAGAAGTTTAGTGTTTGATACCGAGAAATTATTGGGATTAGCCGATAATTGAAATATTGACAAAAGCGCTGAAGCCCTTTGAAATATGTCGTCAATCATAAAGAAGTAGAACAGTTACTTTCAAATTAAACACCAGACTTTTGTCAAACCATACAACTCCACAAATGCATAGACAATTTGGATGCAAACAATCTAAATTATACAGGTAGCGTCAAACTGCATATAAACCTTTTTTTTTTTTTTTTTTTTTGTTGTTGTTGTGACAATTGGTGGCAACAGTATTTTCACAAAAAAAGCTGTATACTTTGGGTAACTATCATATAACTTTTTCTTTAAAAAATAAAACATCAAAATGGCATTGGTATCAGCAGCTCCATATTTAGCTTTGCTAGGAGAACATGATACTAGTTTAAAGTCATATGCATTGTCATCTTTGAATGAAGTCGTTGATCAATTATGGGCAGAAATTGCAAACAATATCTCGGAATTGGAAGAACTATATGAAGACAAAAATTTCGACAAAAGATCGTTGGCTGCGTTGGTCGTATCCAAAGTCTACTACAATTTGGGTGATTTCGATTCTTCAGTCAAGTATAGTTTGTACGCTGGCGATGAGTTCAATCTTGAAGAAAAATCTCAGTATACTGAAACCATAGTCAGCCAATGTATAAACCTATACAGTTCATTGGCCCAAAAACAGTTTGAAGACCCATCGTTCCAAATTGATTCGAGATTGATTTTGATATTTGAAAAAATGTTGACAAAGTGCTTGAAAGCAAATGAAATCAAGTTAGCTTTGGGAATAGCTTTAGAGAGTTATAGATTAGACTTGGTCGAATCCATATTGAAGGAGCAAATCAGTAAGAATGAGGAAACCGCCTTAAATTTGATCAACTATGTTTTGGTGTGTTCCAATTCCACAATAAAGAATGCAACATTGAGAGTCAAAGTTTTGAATTCTTTGATTTCAATCTTGTTGACATTAAAACATAGTCAAGACTTTTTCACAATTATCAAAATCATTGTCCAATTGAATGACTCACAGTTGGCTACAAAATTTTTCCAAGAATTGATTGTGCAAAAGGAAGATTTGATTGCATGCCAGGCAGCATTTGATTTGGTTAATGCCGCCTCTCAAGATTTGTTGGAGAGTGTAATCAGCCAAATCAATAATTCTATTGGCGACAATGACGAGCCCAACCCAACTACAAAGAAAATATTGAATATTTTATCTGGTGTTCCAACTTGTGATTTGGATAATACATTTTTATACAAAAACAACAATACTGATATCACAATTTTAAATAAAACCAAAAATCTTTTGGATGGCAGAAGCTCAATATTCCATTCAGCAATTACATTTGCAAATGCATTCATGCATGCCGGTACAACTGATGACTCTTTCTTTAGAAAGAACTTGGAATGGTTAGGTAGAGCAACCAATTGGTCTAAATTTTCAGCAACAGCTGCTTTAGGTGTCATTCACAAGGGTAACTTGTCGCAAGGAAAAAACATATTGAAACCTTACTTACCTGGATCATCAGGTGCAGCACATACCAAAGGTGGTTCATTGTTTGCATTAGGTTTGATTTTTGCAGGACACGGAAGAGAAGTCATTGAGACTTTAAGAAATTTCCTTGACGAAAACGGCAACGCTGCAGGCTCAAATGATATTGATGTACAATTACATGGTGCTGCTTTGGGAGCTGGTGTTGCAGGCATGGGTTCTAAAAGTGAAGAGTTGTACGAGTCATTGAAAGTTGTATTATATTCTGACTCAGCAATTTCATCACAGGCAGCTGCATTGGCTATGGGGTTGGTAATGTTGGGTTCAGGCAACGAAAGTGCAACTAATGATATGTTAACCTATGCATTGGAAACTCAACATGAAAACATTATACGTTCTTTAGCAATTGGAATTGCATTGTTGAATTATGGTCAAGAAGAAAAAGCCAATACCATCATTGACAAATTGATGTTGCAAGAATCGTCAATATTAAGATATGGTGGTGCTTTCACAATCGCATTGGCTTATGCTGGTACAGCTAATAAATTGGCAATTAAAAAATTGTTACATTTTGCCGTTTCAGATCCAAGTGATGATGTAAGAAGAGCTTCAGTATTGGGCTTGGGATTCTTGTTGGTTCGTGATTATACTGCCACGCCTCAAATTGTCAAATTATTGTCTCAATCTCATAATCCGCACGTCAGGTATGGTACAGCTTTGGCCTTGGGTATATCGTGTGCTGGTAGAGCCTATACGCCAGCTATTGAAGTCTTGGAACCATTGACAAAAGACCCAATAGATTTTGTTAGACAAGGTGCGTTGATGGCATCAGCTATGATTTTGATTCAACAAAATGAATTTATCTATCCGAAAGTAAAAGACTTCACCAAACAGTATGCTGATTCAATAAAGAACAAACACGAGGATGCTTTGGCAAAGTTTGGAGCTACTTTGGCTCAAGGTATAATAGATGCAGGTGGTAGAAACGTGACAATAAATTTGGAAAATTATCAAACAAATACATTAAATATCAAAGCCATTGTTGGGTTGACTGTATTTGTACAATCGTGGTATTGGTTCCCATTAGCACATTTCTTGTCTTTATCATTTGCACCAACTTCTATCATTGGTGTCAGAGGTTTGGATTTCAAGATTCCAAAATTTGAAATTAATTGTCATACCAATCCAGAATTTTTCCAGTATCCGCCAAAAGTGGAGGAAGCTAAAGAAAAGCAGCCAGATAAAGTAGCGACTGCTGTTTTGTCTACAACAAAAAAGGCCAAAACTAGAGCCAAGCAAAAACAGTCAAAGAAAGATAATGATGATGACAAGATGGAAATCGATGATGCAAAGGAAGACAAGACTGAAGAATCCAATCAGGATACAAAGGAAAATAAGAAGGATGATAAAAGGGAAGAAAAATCCGATTCGCCAGTGATTGTTCGTTATACTAAAACACCATATAAGATTGAGAATTTGTCGAGGGTTATGCCATTACAATCAAACTACGTCTCGTTTATAAAAGATGATAGGTTTGTACCAGTCAGAAAATATCGTGGACACTCGAGCATAATAGTTTTACAAGATACTAAGCCGGATGAAAAGGTGGAATTCATAAAAACTGTCAAACAGTTGAATGTAACGGATGCGCCATTACCGGAGCCATTCACTTTGAGTGGTGATGATTTGAAGAATGAAGAGGAATATTAGATAGGTTATGAAAATGTAAAGCAATAATGGCACTTGAATTTTTTTCACAATGTAGTGGATCAGTGAGCAATTTGTACTGAGTTCCTGATGGCACTTTATTTTTTAGTCACAATGTAGTAACTTTGGGTCAGTGATGCAAGCAATTTGTATTGAGTTTCTGTTTACTTGATCAAAGGGGGGTAGCGACCTCCATTTTGAAAACCTCAACCTATTTCTGCCAGGTTTAACCTGTCGTTGTCGCAAACCATAAACTCTAAAGCTCTGATAAATGATGACGAATTGTAAAGTGTGGCCAGAAGGGACGTCGCAGGAAAAAGCTCCGCTAACGCCTTTACCAACGATGAACTCACTTTGAAAACTTGGACCGAACCCGGCGATGAAGTTTGAAATATCAATCCTAACGTTAGTACCAAAGTCCAATTCTATGGTCCACGCTTGACGGTAAGTAGCTCTATTTTTTGAATAATTGGTCACGCAGGAGCCCAAGTTTGTTCTTCTCTCAGTTAGGTCAAAGTGTGCATGGTGGTACGATATTTCATTGACTGTTTTTAATTTAGAATCGGGCGAATTGTCATTCAAGACAACTGAGTTTGACGACTCAACGAAAATAGCGGTATTGGTGGACAATTCCGATGGATGTATATCATCGTACTCGAACACAACAAGTGGAGAATAGGCTAAATAGTTGGCAGTGTATTCTTTTTCAAGAGGAAGTATTGTAATTGACGAATACGCAATGTTTGACACCCAACAACCAATAAAGACAAAAGTTGCAAAATTTTGCATCCAGTTGCGTGGGAGGGGGGTGCAGGGGGTAGTAGAGTTTGTTTGTTTTTCGTTTTTTTTTATTTTTTCCGCTTATTTTTTCCCCCTCCTGTTACAGGTTTGTTACCTGTGTTGTATTAACGTCCAACAAATAATGGATATTCCATATCAATATCAATTTTAGTTGTAATACAGATTCTGATCATAACAATCATTGGGATTCTAGTACATAAGCTTAATGAATGAAAAAGGTTTTATATGGGTTGAACAAATTTCAAGTGTGCTTACAATTTTTTTCACAATCGGATTTATTAATTCCGATTAACTCAGTGTACAGACCACCACTAAAGCATAGAAGAAAAAAAAAAAATCTACAAATATTAATATTGTTCTTTCGTTGGTAACGGTATTGTTGTCGAACAATTGGAAGAACTAATGTCTGAAGTATAATATTTATAAGTTAACTACACAATATTAAATAGCAAATTACTTATTGTGTGTGTGCTTAGCTATAATGAAAAACGTTGCCATCGATTGCAACAACATAGCATATCTAACAAGTACCTTTTTAGGATTATTTGGTAATGACACTAACTACCATTTCAAATCAATGGTGCAACTAATATAATATGACACAGAAATGACAGTATTAACTACCAAAACTAAGTATGTCACAATACTTGAGCAAACGTAACTACACCAACGTGTCGTTATGTAACCTTGAAACTTTTATAAAAGTTCAATTCTGACTTGAAAATGAAGCGAAGGTATATATCCTACAAAATCGGCGGCGGTTGCTGTTTTGATGCCGTACGAACATAAGTTTCTATTTTTACTCAATAAGAATTTACTGCCGTGATTGCCAGATAGCGTTGTGCATAAAAATTATTATAGAATACAAGGTTCAAACTCCTTCTCAAATAGTTCATAACACGATTAAAATTGTCGTTGTTACATAATAATATTGAACCCAGCACGACAAAAATATCTAACAATAGATAGTATGTTAGTATGTTTGAAGACTGCGCCAGAGTTCATAATACATTGAATTCAAACAAAGAAACCTGTCATGGTTATACAAATTTGATTTCAGCACTATAGATACTATTCAAGGAGGCTGACATCATATTTGAAGCCCGTGACATAGTTCGTCACACATTGAAAATGAAAACTTGTGCCGCAATGATGGCACTCCATTTGATACCCAACAATATAAAAAGGCCCACATTTCCATAGTTTGAGGTCATAGCTTCGACAACAGACTCGCGAACAGAAAGAAATATGTTGAAAAGTTGGTTGGTTTTATTAGCCAGTTATTTGGTTTTGTCTGATGCTGCTGTTTTAGGCACAAAGCCTGATGATGCTGGTGTTCAGCTGATGGATCTTAACTATAAAAGTAAAAGAGACTGGAAAGAAGGTGAAGAATTCGCCTACATTCCTGGTTATTACTCAGTTAAGCTTGAAGTTGGTTCAAATAAGGACCCAGTGTACGCCATCTTCGACACTGGATCGTGGGATGCTCATATTATTGATGCTGATGCAACTTGTGGTCCTAACTGTAAACCTTTAACACATGGTTTTTTCAGAAGTAACGAATCAACAACTTTGATCAGAACAGACGAAAATCTTGATGATTATTATGGAGCCAGTTCAGCCTCAGCTTATCTTAAAGGTAAAAAAGTTTATGACGATGTCACTTTTGCTGGGGTCACTGTCAAAAATTTTACATTTTCTGACTCTACCAAAGTTTATGGATTTAGTGAAAGTATTTTAGGTATGAGTAGGGTTGGTCCCCATGATTTATCTTACGTCAGAGTTGCTGCTCAACAAGGAGTAATCAATAAGCCTGCTTTTTCATTTTATTTGAGTGATTACACATCTGCTGGTAAAGTCCACTTGGGAGGCTACGACGCTGCCAAACTTGACGGTGAATTCGGTTGGGCTTCAATAAATAACTCAGTAGTCCATGCTCATGCAGATTACATGATCATTAATGGTCACAATATTACCCTTAATAAAACTTACACTGTTGATAGTGGTGGTGGTTCTAACAACATCCCACCTGCTGCTTACGCACAGTTCCTTGACGCTATTCCACAAGATCCTAAAAATCCTAAAGGAAGTCATAAGATTGATTGTTCGTTATTGGAAGGTAAAACTTTCACTTATGTCATTAACGGAAAGGAGCTTACTTTGCCATTGAAATCAATTGTTGATCCTGGTAGCACGGGTGAACATTGTCACATCATGGTTGAGAACAGTACTAGCCCTCAATTTGGATCTCACTTTTTCAGATACATGTACATTGCTCTTGACTATGAACAAGAACGTATTGGTTTTGGTCAATTGAAAAACACAACAGAATCGAACATTGTTTCATTCTAAAAAGTTTACAGGTAAAATAAATATACAGAGAGCTTTTAACTTGTCCCTAAATTTGAGTATTGTAGAAATTTTTGGCGGGCTTAATGTCTAGATTCAATACATAAAATAACTTGCCCTTTAATTCTGAGCAGCCACAGAACATTCGACTTGGTGATGCATCAATCACCCTGTAGGCTAAATAGTTCGAAAAAAAAAGAAAAAAAAAAGAGGTTGCAGTTTGTAGGTTATTACTGTATTTGTACGAAAAAAAAAAAGTGTTTGTAACCGAACAATGTGTTTGCAACTTCACAAATATTCTGTCAAAAATGAACAAGATCTGATTTCATGGCCCAAACACAATATTCCTTAATTATGACAGAATAACGACAGTTGCTATCACTTTGTTGTAATTACATATAATGCAACTCACCGTTTTAGAAACTCTCATTACCTTTCAAGCATGGAGTCAAATTATTATGATTTTCCAGTGACCGATCAAGTTGCAGCGGGTTGGATAATATTAAAACTCTCAAACTCAAAAGCAAACAAATAGTTAGAATTGTGCTCACAATCGTGCAACTTTTTTTCATCCAACAATAGGCTAACTTCAAGATGCATGATTGATAACTGTACAAGTGGTACAATATCAAAAATTTCGAGCGGGTTAACTGAAGGGATTTATAAAACTTCCAATTTCTATTATGAAGGATTACAACAAAGCCAGAACACTGAATTTCTATTATGTTTGCAGATTTTCTATTATGTTTGAATGTGAGACAAAGAGGATGCTATAAAAAATTACATCCATCTTACGACCAAAAGAACCAACTAGTTGCACTACCTAAAAACGGCCATTATTATTCAACGTGTTAGTTATGTAGCCAATACTTAATTCTGGTTTAAATTTCAGTCTAGTATATATCCGGAAAAATTGGTGGCGGTTACTAAACTTCTACCAAACAAACGTAACCATGGACTGTTTAGAGGTTAGGAATAATATTGATCGCAACACGAAAAATATTCTAACAATAGATTAATAAATCAAGTTGGAACACTACGCCAGAGTTCATAACGCATTTAATTCAAACAACGAAACCGGTCGTGGTTACGTAAATTTGATTTCAGCACTAAAGATATTATTTAAGGAAGATGAAATCATGTTTGAAGCCCGCGACATAGTTCTTCACACATTAAAAATGAATACTGGTGCCGCAATGATGGCACTCCATTTGATGCCCAACAATATAAAAAGGCCCACACCTTAGCATGAGGCCATTCCTTCGACAACAGACTCGCGAACAGAAAGAAATATGTTGAATTTGTTGGTTTTATTAGCCAGTTATTTAATTTTGTCTGATGCTGCTGTTTTAGGTACAAACCCTGCTGCTGGTGTTCAGCTGATGGATCTTAACCTTCAAAGTAAAAGAGACTGGAAAGATGGCGAAGAATTCGCAAATTTTGGTTATTACTCAGTTAAGCTTGAAGTTGGTTCAAACAAGGACCCATTGTATGCTGCCTTTGACACTGGATCGTGGGATGTTCATATTGTTGATGCCAATGCAACTTGTAGTAATTGTAACCCTTTAACACATGGTTTTTTCAGAAGTAACGAATCAACAACTTTGGTCAGAACCAACAAAAAGCTTGATGATTATTATGGAACCACTTCAGCCACATCTTATCTTAAAGGTGAACAAGTTTATGACGATGTCACTTTTGCTGGGGTCACTGTCAAAAATTTTACATTTTCTGACACTACCCAACTTAATGGATTTAGTGAAAGTATTATCGGTATGAGTAATGTTGGTCCCGATGAATTATCTTACGTCAGAGTTGCTGCTGAACAAGGAGTAATCAATAAGCCTGCCTTTTCATTTTATTTGAGTGACTACACATCTGCTGGCAAAGTCCACTTGGGAGGCTACGACGCTGCCAAACTTGACGGTGAATTCAGTTGGACTTCAATAAAAAACTCAAATGTCCATGCTCATGCAGATTACATGATCATCAATGGTCATAATATTACTATTAATAAAACTTACACTGTTGATACTGGTGGAAATTTAAACTTTATTCCACCTCCAGTCTATGAAAAATTCCTTGACGCTCTTCCACAAGATCCAAATAATCCTAGAGGAAATCAAAGGATTGATTGCTCGTTATTGGAAGGTAAAACTTTCACTTATGTCATTAACGGAAAGGAGCTCACTTTGCCGTTGAAGTCAATTGTTGATCCTCATGATCTGGGTAAACATTGTCATGTCATCGTTAAAAATGGTACTATACCTCAATTAGGGTCTCAATTTTTCAGATACATGCACATTGCCCTTGACTATGAACAAGAACGTATTGGTTTTGGTCAATTGAAAGACACAACAGAATCAAACATTGTCTCATTTTAAAAGTTGTTTAGATAAGTATACATAAATTCTTTAATTTTGTTTGAAAATATTCTTGTTGTAAAAAGGAACTAAGCTGTCTTTAATTGTGTTTCATTTCTAGAATTTAAACAAGAGAGAAATGGGGTACTTGGCCCTGAGCTTGTTAGTCGCGATTTGACTAAACTCGAGTCGCAAACAACACGAAAAATTCCTTTTTTTTTTTACAAATTAAACCTAATTCCGTTGATCGTAACTGCAATTTCTTTCAAGTTGAAAAAAAATCACTTTTTATGAATTATACACATGACATTTCATAAGGATAATTTGTCAGAGGAAAGATTGATTTATAGCAAAAAAGACTTGATCCAAGTTACTTTAAGAAATGACGGTCTTGTTATATCGGAACAGTCACTATCGACTTTAAATCAAGAATCAGATCCATCGGAAAACTCGTTATTGTATTGTTTTTCTGGAAATACAGGCTCAACTTCGGATTCAAGCTTTATACCATATGAAAACATATTATTTGTAAAAGCAATCGATGCAGATGACGATGAAATTGAAATATCTTTTGTTAGAGTAAATGGAAATTTAAAGAATGATTTGATTATTTTAAACGCAAGAGTGGAAGTAATAGGTTATAATTCATTGAGTACGGACTTAACCGTTGTCGAATACATTTTACAAAAATCCTATTCTAATGACATGTTTGACCCATCAATTTTGATCTTAATAAATCCACACGGCGGACAAGGTAATGCCAAATACATCTATGAAACCAAAATTTTGCCCGTGTTGGAGGCGGCAAAAGTCAAGGTGACATATATCGAAACAAAGTATTCTGGCCATGCAACCAATATTGCCAAGGATTTAGATGTTGCCGATTATGATATTATTGCTTGCTGTTCGGGCGATGGAATTCCTCATGAAGTTATGAATGGATTTTACCAACGATCGGACAGAGGGTTAGAGGCATTTAATAAAATAGCCATTACTCAGCTACCTTGTGGTTCGGGTAATGCGTTGAGTTTGAGCACACACGGTTCAAATAATGCCAGTGTTGCAACTTGGCGAATGCTAAAGTCAAAAAGAACCAAAATGGACTTGATGGCAGTGACACAAGGTGTTGGGAACAAAAAGAATGTTAAGTTATCGTTTTTAAGTCAATGTTATGGAATTATAGCCGATTCCGACATTGGCACGGAACATTTGAGATGGCTAGGTCCAATCAGATTTGATTTGGGTGTAGTTCATAAAGTTTTCACAGGTGCAAAATATCCATGTGAGGTGTATGTAAAATATCAAACACAAGATAAGTCCGAAATCAAATCTCATGTCAAAGAATATTTGCAAAAGTCCGATGAAAATGACGCGGGTGCTCATATAGTATCCATGGAGGACTTAAAAGTCAAGGGGCCGGATTTAAACCAACCCGTACCAGCAGACTGGGTCAAGTTGTCAGATGAGATAACCTCAAGGCTTAATATCTTCTATGTCGGAAACATGCCATATGTATCGTCAGACACACAATTTTTCCCAGCAGCTCTACCCAATGATGGATTCATGGATATGATCATTACCGATACAAACACCTCAAAATTAGATTTGACTTCAATATTGCTATCAGTTGACAGTGGGTCTCATGTTCATGATGAAAAGGTTATACATGCCAAGATCACCAACTATCGGTTGATACCTAAAATCGATCCAAAAAATCATTACATCTCAATTGATGGGGAAGAATTTCCTTTCGAACCTTTACAAGTGGAAATACTACCTAAGATTTTGACCAGTTTGTTGCAAGAAGGGAAATATATAGATACAAACTTGACAAAAGAAGTCAAGTAATATATAACGGCGGGAAAAAAAATACAAATTTCAACTTTGTGTGTACCACCCCACCTTCTACGAGAACAGTAATGAAGCATTACCAAGTTTATCAATTTATAAGCAATGATTTGAAATCAGCCAGTCTGTTGATATTCTACACCAAACGAATACTTGTTTAACTACATGATTGTAACCTCTTGGTGCTTCAATC
The DNA here is from genome assembly GCA_030569255.1 of Insectozyma sakaeoensis. Classification (NCBI taxonomy): domain Eukaryota; kingdom Fungi; phylum Ascomycota; class Pichiomycetes; order Serinales; family Debaryomycetaceae; genus Insectozyma; species Insectozyma sakaeoensis. The sequence goes on along the minus strand of JAJMKJ010000019.1, from coordinate 74,282 downwards.
CTTGTTACATACCGGAGCTGTTTGCATTTGATAATTTATGCTAACGTCTAAATTGTAAATATTTTTGGTTCATTTTAAAATGCACAGTGAAGATTACTTTAGGACCCAAGTAACATTGTGGGTTAGAAACATTGCAGTGAGGAGTTGTTTTTCTAAGTGTAAACTTGGAGCTGCAAACAATGTTAAATTAACAATTGTATGAAAATTTTTGCAACAAAATGATAAAAGCGCAATTTTTTTATAAAAAATAAATTTGAAAAGTAAATGATACGAACTAAGGGTCCAACTGTAGGATTTTACTGTATATTTTGTAGTTTTTACCTAATATATTATTTAAAAAAATAGACAATGGGCGGAAATACTAACAGATAATATAGCTTAAAAATAATACCAGATTGTCTTTTGTTTATTGTGCTTGGAAATTATTTCAAAATTTTGCACATAGAATGGACAAATTTACTTTAGTAAATATGTCATCAAATTACACGTAAGTCTATACAAATTTGAAATATCGCTGTAAGATTTCAACTTGGTTTACGTTAACCAACCAATTACAGTAAAGTAACTTCTATCGTTATGGCCTTAACTTGAGATATTAATTAAGTTTTATTATTCGTTTTAACTACTAAATTTTACATCAAGTTCCATAGCTGTATATTCAATCAATGGTGATATTTATCGTGTTGTAACTTCGAAACCTTTTTCAATTCTTGTAACCTTTCCTTTAAATTCGGTACATCCCTAAGGATTTTCTCCAATTCGATCCTTTCTTCCTCTAATTTCAACCTCTTTTCAGCATCCAACTGACCAAAAAAGTAACCCCCCTTACCATCAAATTTCAACAAGTACTTGTGAAAATGCCACAATGCCGACCTATGGGCTACAGATAATAGAGTTATTCCCATTTCTTGTGCGTGCTTGTACATAAATTGCTCCATATCTGGCGACACAGCCGAGGTACACTCATCCAAAACAGCAAATTTGGGTTGGTGGTAATACAACCTGGCCATGGCTAATCTCTGCTGAGCGCCAACGGACAATTCTTCGTCCCAATTCTTGGCATCATCTAACATGTCTTTATAATTATCTAGTTTCAACGTTATCAAAATATTCTTCAATTCCTCATCGGATTTCTTTTGCTCAGATATTGAGTGTGGATACAAGAGCTGTTCTCTAAGAGTACCTTGAACCAAGTATGCTCTTTGTGGCAAATAAAACATATTCTCTGAGTTAGGAATTGTTATTGTTCCTTCTTTGACTGGCCATAAACCTCCCAACATTCTAAACAATGATGATTTACCCGAACCGTTGGGACCAGCGATTAATAAATGATCACCGGACTTGATGGAAAAATCCAAAGATTCAATCAATGTAACATCAGCTGGGGTCAACAATCGCACATGATCAAACGTGATTTCGTCATCATTGAATTTAACATTCGAGGTAATTGATTTTCTGTTATGACTAACTTCTGCCAAGGTATCTTGGAAATCAGACACTCTGGTTGCATGGCCAACAATTTGTAACAAATATCTTCTTGAGTAAATCAACCTATCTAACGAGTCCGAAGCACTTAACAACAACCTTCTGTTGGTGATGAAATTTCCAGCAGCATTCTTATCATCACTTTCACCAGCGTACTTGTTGAGAAAGATGGGAGCAGAACACAAAACCAAGCCCGCTGCACCCCAAAAATACTTGACAATGAATGTCTGTGCAATCTCATGTATTGCCTTTTTCCAATATTCTCCTTTTAAAAATCTTTCCAACGTGTAATAACAATAATCAATGTAATCCAATTCTCTGTTATAACCCTTCAAGAATGCAATTTCTTCACTATTGGCTACAATTTTCGAATGAGCAGATCTTAATTGACCTTCCAAATTGGCCCTCTCAGCTGCTAGTTTAGCAAAAGGTGGTGAAAAAAATCTTATAATCATCGTTGAAAAATGCGCTAATAATCCTAGAGCTAAAGTTCCTTCACCATTTCCGACACCACTTTTACTTAATTGCCTGGCACATAAAATCAAATCTAGAGTTGGCTTCAATAATTGACCAGGCAAACTTGCTAAAGCAGTACTCAATCTTGAAACATCGGTTGTAATTCTTTGGTTTGGATCTTTAATTTTATTATCACTCAAATGAATCAATGAATAGTAATTAGTATCCAAATTATCTGGTAAGTATTCTTTCATAATCGAGCTATTTAAATTTTCTCTGATTGTGTTGCTTAAGCTACGCCTTGTCCAAAAAATCAATGAATTATTTAGTGATGCCGGTATTCCAATCAACATCCAGTAGAAAAGATACTTGCTGAACACTTTCAACCTTTTCGAGACCAATGCCCCCACCAATTGCCCATCCAAGGTGGCAACTTTGATTGTGATAAATGCTCTCACAACTAATAATATCATGTGTGCAATTAACATAAAGACGGATTTATCATATATTTTGGGCATAATCGCTTTCCTCAATCGATCAAACGATTCACGAGTCAATTTTGGGTGTTTCTTTTCATGCTTTTCCAATTTTGACGAGGAATTACCGCCCGTGCTTGCTGCATTGGTAAAAGCTGCTGTGATAAGTATGATATATGATGTGTTCAAAAATAATGACCTGTTATTTTTGTACATCTTAAACAAGGAGTCTGTCATAGACTTGTTCCTCAATTGAGTGTTCTGAACAGACATGGTGCTCCTGAATTATGGTATCCGAGAATCGCTCGCAAACTTTGCAATTAAAATGTATTGTATTTGATATGGTAACACCAGTGATTTCTGAATTAGAATAGAAAACTAAAATGATAAGGAAATTAACTTTGATTAATGTTGCACTCTATGCTCACCGTCCTTCGTTTTTTTTTTTTTTTTTTTTTTTTTCTTGATCCAAAAAAAACAAAATTCCTATAAGTCGCAAAATATATAAATGAAAAGAAAAAAAAACCGTCATTAAAAAAATGTCAGTCATTCATCATTTAAAACAGCTTGAAACTCTTGCTTATGGCTTTCAATCTCCTGTTTGAGCTCATCAATCCTTGTAAAATATATGTAGTTAGCTAACTCTTCGGTATTACTAACTTCAAATTTTTGTAGTAAATTCTGATATAGTTCTTGTAATTGAAGACGAGTATTCAATTTGATGATCTTATTTTGCAATTTTGTTGATTTGTGGTTTTTAAATTGATGCAATATCTCTTCGATCTTAGCCTGACTAGTATTTTGTAGACTTTCATAATTTTTGATTTGATTGATATGAAGCAATTGCGATAAAAGTAGTATATCCCTCGAGCTATACAATTCAGCACTAGTAACCTTTTCACTCATAATGGTCAAAGATTAACAATAGATACTTGGAAGTAATTGAATGGTTGTAACTGATGATTCAGAACTAGTTAAGAGTAGTAGATTTCACCTAAGTAAAAAAAAAAAAATACACTAAATGTAGTATCCTGCACATTGCCAATATTTGCTTGATTTGGCATTTAAAACAATAAGATTCGCTTCGTTTCATCATACTACACTGTCGTTTGCTTAGACCAAATTCCACCGCACATACAGTTGACAAACGTATAGGTGATATCATTTTGCTATCAATTTTGGGATCACTGCCCCCCCTTTTTTTTTTTTTTTGGTTAAATGGATCGTAATATGTCTTTGTTTGAAGATAGTTTTTCACAAATCAACATTAATAAATCACCAACAAGACGAAAAAAGGCATACCCAACCCACTTATACCCTTCAGAACGACAGTTTGCAAATGACCAACTCTCCAAACCTTTAGAAACAGCATCACCCAAAACTCCACTACGTAATGCCAGTGTTAACCAACCAAAAGCTTTGTCTACAATCAAAGCAGAACATCGCCATAGAAACATAAGTTACCCAATGTCTGAGCAGAGTGAGCTGAAGAAAGAGTACCAGTTTTCATTTATGAAGGAGACCACATCGTCAATGCAAAAGAAACAAATCAACCCATTTATCAATGGACCGTCGATAACAACAAAACAACCTATATCTTCAACAAAGAAAAGATTAGAGTATTCACGACATTTATCTTCTAGAAGAAGATTGGCCTCAAATAACAAACCTATAGATATAACGAATTTTGATTCCATTTCATCACCGTTGAAGTTTTCCAGATCAGTGAGTGGTGCTGATTATAAGGACTCACAACAATCTCCGTTGAAACAGAAACGAAACATAACTCAGCCCTCACATAATGATAACGTTTTCAATAGATTATACCCCAATTCAAGCAACGAAAAGCGAAAAACTGGAAATCCAAGGCTCAACACAGCCAAAATACAGTCAATTTCGCAACTATATCAAATTTTGCATCAACTGGATTCCACATTATTCTGCGAAACAGAGAGTTCCGACTCAGAAACCAATGAGCCATTAAATAGTGGCGATTTAGCAGTAAATTTACTTAATATCTATGAACGAGGTGAAATAATACGAAAGGATGAATTGTACTACGTTCCTACCAAATTGCCTGAAAACACAAGAGTAATAGATATAAAAAATTACGGCGAAAATTTTGGTTTCGATGACAAGGAAGGTAATTATCACATTATTCCTTCCGACCATATAAATTATAGATATCAGATACTACAATCTTTGGGAACAGGATCATTTGGAACTGTTATATCCGCGAAAGATCATAAAAGCCTGAAAAACAAACTTGTGGCTATAAAAATAATCAAGAACAACTTAAATTGGTCCGTACAATCAATCAGCGAGATAAAAATGTTGAAAATATTAAGTGAGAAAGAGAATGAGAACATAATCAAATTTTACAATCATTTCAATTTTAGAAGTCACATGTGCATAATCACTGAGATGTTATCTATCAACCTATACTCCATGATGGAGTTATGCCAGTTTCAAGGATTATCTATATCTTTGTTAAAGGTGTTTGCCAAACAAATTCTCAGCGGGTTGAACCATTTACACAAATTGAAAGTGATTCATTGTGATATAAAGCCAGAGAATGTGATGTTTAAGCTCCCATCAGACCCATCGATTGAGACAGTAACTCTTAAATTAATAGATTTCGGATCATCTTGTTTTACAAATGAAAAACTATATACATATATCCAATCAAGATTTTATCGAGCTCCGGAAATAATTATTGGAGCAAATTATAATGAGAAAATAGATGTTTGGTCGGTTGGGTGTGTCTTGGCGGAATTGTATACTGGTCAACCTCTACTACCAGGCAAAAACGAATTAGAACAGGTTGGGATGATATTTGAAATAATTGGAGCACCAAAATCATCGACAATATTAAGAATGAGGTCGAAATTGGCCCATGAATTCAAGAAGAATATTGAAAATTTGAGCGATAAACAGATGAAAAAGACATTACTTTACAAAATATTCGATATCAACGGCAAACTAAATATTAACCTACTAAACAATCATTTAAATTACCAAAGTACTTCGAATCTAAAAAAGACGTTCAAGTTGAATTCGAAAACTTTGGAAATGGTGATGGGGTTAACGAGAACAAATGAAAATATTCAATTCTTGAAGTTTTTGAATCAAATGTTTGTATGGGATCCGGCTGAAAGAGTCAGCGTTGAGGATCTATTACAGAACGTATATTTACAATAGACATTAGGGATGGCCATGGTGTGATCCTGGCCATGCACTTATTTTTTCCGGTAAGGGGGTTGCGCTTCTACTTGAATTACTACTCTTTTCAAAATTATCAAAAACCTCTTCGATATTGGCATTCGACTCAATTAACTGGTTCAATTTAAAATTGAATTCATCTTTTAAATCTTGTTGGTCGAGTTCTTCAATATACTTTTTAATTTCCGAAACCTTTTCAATCTGTATATCTTCTAAACTTTTGATCAACTTGTTGCCAAATTTAGTATCAATCGGTAGATTCAAATAAATCTTCTTTTTCAACGTGTTCACAGTCTTTAAACTATCTAGTAATTTCATATAATAATCATTATTGTCATTTGAATTTGATTTAAAAGGGTTTATTAGTAACAACGCAGCGTAATACAACATAATATGGATATGGACGGGCACATATTTCAAATTGTCCAATATATCTTTGTCATTGATGACTAAGTTTAATACTGTGTTTGCAGCATTCACGGCTATATTTGCATTAACAACAGAATCATCGTGTTTAACCAATTCTTTGTTGGTGATAAACTCGTCGTCGTCTTCATCTGAATCAGACTCATCAGACTCTTCAACAATATGCTCTTTAGCACTGGTATTTTCTAAAGATTTATCCCATTTCGGAAACACAATCTTATCGTTTGGCTGAACGGTTAGTTGCTTGACTGCATTGGAATTTATATGCATTTTAGCAAAGTTGTAATATATCAATGTAGATTTAGTCGACCACACGGCTCCATAATTACCAGGAGCTAGGAGTACAGTCCATGAGACCATCCATTTGTCTAATTCTAGATTTGATTTGGCAGGTATACCGAACGAGGAAGGAATCAATAAATCCCAAGCATTTCCTTTGAATGCCTCGTTCAATGCTTGATTGTATTCAACCTGTGACACCAATCTCATGTCAGTAAATGTTTGCTGCTGTAACAACGTATCCAGTTCTTTGCCTGACAATTGATTCTTTTCATCTATATCTTTAGTTTGTTCAATAAGTTTTTTGTCCTCTAGCAAGATTTTCCTTGAATTTTTCAATGAATATTCTTGATGATTGACTAAAGGTTGACGATTAAAAGTAAGACTCTGTTGGCCATCCAACACATATAGCAAGTACCATAGTTTCAAGTTGTCTTTGTTTTGCGAGGGCTGATCTAGACCAAACTCTTTTGCCAATTGTAATGCTAACCCAGTAAACATCTGCGAATCACTTAGCCAAAAACTACATAAAATCAATGCGATAATAACGTTGTAACTTTCTTTTGCAGTTTTGGGCTTGCTTTCGTACAAAATCGAATTGCATAATTCTCGTAGATATTTTTGAAGTTGATTAGACTTGAAACTTAATTTTGGATGATGAATACTAGATATCAAGCATATGGCACACACCAAAATCGGACATGTGTTCCACAACTCGTCTATTGATAATTTTGAAATTTCAAAACCAAATAGCTGCTGCGAAATGTTTTTCTTAAAAAACTTGAACAATTCCTTAGCCTCTTTTTTGCATATATATCCATCTCTGAAATCTTTGGGTATGTCCAATTTGATTTGTTTATTTGGTGACTCGTGGCTTTCAAGACTGCGTTTGTACACATTGCTGCTTAACCCTGGTAAAGGTATACTCAGTATAGACGGTAACATCAGTGGCGGAGAATGGGTTGAATAATGCTGATTAGGTAAAAACTGTTGTTGTATCTGTTGATTGTTTATCATTTGTTGATTCATTTTAACCAAATCTACCAAGCTGTTTAATTTAGTGTCAAAAGTGTTTAACGTTTTCTCAACCAGTGACTTCCAAGAAAGATCATCGTTTGGCAATGCTTGTGCATGGAATACAGGCTGCTGTTGTTGTGGTGGTGGCGGTAGTGGTTGAAGTGATTGTAGTGGTTGTAGTGGTGGTATTGGTGGTGAGTGCGACTGATATGGTTGCGGTAACATTGAAGGAGGCATATTCTGGGTATAATTCAAGTTATTATAAGGTAGACTCTCAAGCGTATTTTGATTATTAGAAGGATCTAACTCTGGTAGTTTTAATGACGGTAATTTTGGCACGTATTGGCAAGTTGAAGCTTGACCCGTTTTCAAACATCTCTGACAAGGCAATGAACCATCATAAACACATTTAACTTTTGATCTCTTACAATTACAACATGGCTTTGTTCTTTTCTCCTTAGCCATAGCAGGCTATCTTGTATTGACAAATATTTACTTTTTGGTCTTCTACCTCTATTTACATTTTTTTCTTTTTTCGTTTCCTAATTGAAATGTCAGAAAAATTATATGCAAAAAGAGTTAAATTTTTTAGTCAGACAGACATTTCTTGACTCCATTATTTATTTTCACAAGATCCAACCTCAACCTCAACCACAATTTTGCTGCCTGATCTCATTTTCTTTCCAATGTCAACAAAGTTAAAAATCAAATCCTTTTTTGGTCCAAATAGACAATATGCTGTTGCTGGAGCAAGCAACAACCCAAGTAAGTTTGGCTACAAGATTTTAAAGTGGTATATCCAACACAACTTGCCAGTTATTCCAATCAATCCAAAAGAGACGGAAATTTTGGGGCAAACTGTTGTATCAAGCATTCCTGAAGTTATTCAAGCTATTGATTCCAAAACCAGCTTGAAAAACTATGATACAAATAAAGTTGATGGCTTGAGTATATCCTTTTTAACGCCTCCCTCAGTCACGGTCGAAACCTTGAAGCAAATTTCTCAAATTAAAGATTTTGATAAAGTTATTAAAGGCTTGTGGTTCCAACCAGGTAGCTATGATCAACAGGTTTTAGAAGAAGCACAAAAACTTGGCGAGTTTGACAAAGTTGTTGAAGAGGATGAATGTATTTTGGTCAGAGGAGAAGAAGGCTTGTATTCGGCCAACTTGTAATCACGAATATATATACATACATATATACATATTTCTGTATATACTATTTAGTCGAGTATTTTCTTTATGTACGTACCCCAACTTTCGTCATCATTGGTTGAATCTTTGCTAGTATTTGAAGATTTGTTTTCTTGTTTCTCATTAATATCAATGTTGTACGGGAAAGGTGAGCTTTCTAGCGAGGTTATTGGGGGTATGTGATCTTTGTGTTTATCCACGGTGTCGTAAATTTTTATTAAATTCTGCTCAAAGCTCTTGATGGAAAGTTCAATATTTGCCGATAGTTTATGCATTGTAGTTGGTTGTTGCTGGGTTTCAATTGGTAACACTTCGATATTAATAATCCAGTTTTCCCAACAATTTGATCGACTCAAACTGTCGTGATCATCATCGTACCTACTACCAAACCAGCTGGAAGACTTTCGTTTGACTGAGCTGTTCTTATCTTGAGTGTTGAAAAACTGCACGTTTATTGTGTTTTTTATATTATTGTTATCAGTTTTATCGATATACTTTAGAAACTTTGATATTTTGTCGTCAATTAGTGAATCTAGGTTTGGTAGATTTGATGCCATGGGGTAGTTTATATTTAGGAATTCTTGAGTAGTTGGAGTTATAGGTCCAAACAATCTATTAAAAAAAATGGTCCATATTATACCTAAATACAATGTACTAGTTAGTAATGTAAACGATATAAACGTGTAAAAGTGGCAAACGTACCTTTGATTGACTCTCGTACTATTGATCGTTCTGCTACCAAATCAATTGTGAATTCCATTTATAGATGAATTGTAAGACGAGTGTTATACGGTATGGATATTCTGCACTGGCAGGTGTAAAAAGAAAGATTGTACAATACACAACAGAACTCAGATTGTAATTTTAACTTCAGTGCGTATCTTTGATATTTTTTTTATTTACTTATTTTTTTTTTATAGTCTTACATACATTGATCATCACCACATCACCACATCAACACATAAACACACAATGACTCATTTAAGATAGTTCATGTGTCAAGTTTCAGAAAACGGTCAATTTGATTCTCCCTCTATTAATTCCTCTAAATCTTTTACACATTCTGGGAAAACCTTCTCATTCAAGAGATCCAATTCGTTTTGGTCAAACTTCATCAATACCCAATCTGCAACCAGCTTATAACCATCGCCTTTGCCTATTCCAATACTTATTTTTTTGTATTTATTCTTATAATATTCGTCAATCGATCTTAGTCCGTTATGCCCCCTGGCACTAGTTTTCTCATGTCTCAATTGATGTTTGCCCAAGTTCAATTCCAAATCATCATGCAATATCACCATTTTTGAGTCTTCTCTCAAGTTTTTAAATATAGAACGGATCGACCCACCTTGCTTGTTCATGAATGAATAATCTGATTTGAATAAAATCAAGTTTGAATATTTACTTGAATAATAAAATTCACCTTTCTTGCTCAAATGATTTTTCCAAAATTTATTGATCAATTGATCCATCAATAGATGACCTGCGTTGTGTCTTGTTTTGTCGTAAATTTTACTCGGATTTCCTATCGAGGCGATAAATATACATTTTGTTGATCTATAACTGGGATCGATTCTAATGGGTAAGAATGATTTGTAAAGGCTCACCATTGCTGGCAAATCAACAAATCTATGAAACAAACTCATACTATAAATAGTTTATTAGTATTAAATAGTATTATCGTCTAATCATAGTACGCCGATAGGCTATTAAATAAAATGTTGTGAATAGTGAAAAATCTTGTTTGAAAAATACCATAATTTGTGCAATGCGAACGATACTTTTGGCTAAATTGGTTCATCTGAAACACAACTAGGTAACCAACAAAAACTAAACATACCCGTTATCTCAGCCAACGACTCTTAGTTATAACCCCCCTTTTAGTGTCTAAGTATCTGTCTGATAGGAAAAACCAATACCTAATCCTTGTTCCACTTGCAGTTGATGTACACCTTAAAAAAACCGAATCTTGATGCTGTATTTCTTACCTTAAAATATCCCTCAGTAAGATCTATTTCAGAACTTGAATGTTATTTGATATTTGCCTGTTTCATAAAGGTTATGCTAAGTTGTTTTGAGGGTGTTTTGGCTGCAACATACGGAAAAAAAAGAGTATTTAGTATTTGTGCTCTTCATGTCAGAATTTAATAAACTATCAAATTTGGTCACTACCAAACTTAAGACTCTTGATATTTCAAAAGAACAATGGGATTGGAATAAAGTTAAAAATAGTCCTCATATTTTAAAACAGAGAATTAAATCTCATGCAGGTTCTTACACCGTGGATGAACAGTTTAACGCCATGGAAGCGAATATAAACGTTTACACAAATCAGTTGCAGAAGTTGTCAAACCAAATCCAATCCTTTTCAAATTTAGCTCAAACAATTTTAACAAGTTCGGTTGCCATTTCAGATTGTTTATGTGATATCGTCCTTATTAATGATCTCACAGAAAAAGAAAAAGTGCCACTTACTGGTATGGAACTGGATATTCTCCAACAAATTACAAATTACAAAAGGTGTTTGAGTTTGGAAAATACAGTAATTGAATTGAAAAAGTTACAAACACACGGTTGTCAAAAGATTACCGAAATGAACAAAATCTTGAAACAAGTTTTTGCCAAAATAGGTCAAAGACACACCTGTGTCCTAGAGTACGACAGTGTTTACAACGATTATGAAGATTTGGTGATGAAGAAAGATACCGGTGTTGTATTGACAACAAAGCAGAATATTAATTTTTATTCTTTGGAAAGAAGATTGGAGGTGCATAAACAAAAATACCTACTGATCAATGGTTTGTTGAAAAGTGAATTGCCAAGCTTGTTGAAATATATCAAAGTAGTCATTCAAGTGTTGCAAATACGCATTTATTACACCAAGTTGATATTCTTGTATAGCGTTTTGCTGGCGTTGAAAAAAGTGGTTACAATCAAAGGTTTTGAACAATATATTGAACATACAAAAGCACAATTGGATCACAGATTTGATGAGTTGGAGAGGTTAGGGTTATTTGCTAAATCTATTCAATCTTAGGTTTCCAACTACTCTATATATGCCTTCTCTTGTAATAAATATGAATCAATACACTTTTGACAGCAAAATTGTTTTCGGATGGGTATATTTTTATTCTGCAATATATCCCACCATTCGTAGACTTCAGCCAACGGCTCAACAACAATTATTGCACACTGATTACATGTATCTTTATACTTGCCCTTCATTATAGCTCGCGCTATCAATGTGTGATATATTTTGGGGGTGTGCCTTTTCCACGCTTTTGTTTCCTGGTAAGTAACGTCATGAGTGGCAATCCTGTTCAAGCATAAATTTTTCAACGAAGTGAGGTAACTCAGTGACGTCGACAAATATTCCACTTGCGATCTGTATAGCAATTTGTGCTTACGAAAATATTTGTCTATGCTTACCACATCACCCACAGGCTTGATATATGGATTAGGCCCGGCTACAAAATTATCTAGCTTTTCAAGCTCTAAGATTTGGTAAGGTAAAAACTTCAAGTTATTCAAAGAAACCGATAGATCAATCAAGTTATTCAAATGCAAAATCGAAGGGGGTATCTTTCTCAACTCGTTTTGTCTTAGTCCCAATACTTGTAATTTTGAGTATTTAAACAATGCAGGTGGTAATATTCGTATTTTATTGTTGGTTAGATATAACTGGTATTTTGAATCATCCGAATCAGAAAATATAACCAAGTTGTTTAAATCCTTGATTTCAGTGGGAAGCTCGTACAAACTCATTGACTCGAGGTTTATTATCGTCGTCATGTTCTCGAATGCATTGACAATTATATTTCTTGCTTGGTTATAGCTTGACTGCTTCATCTTTGCATCATCAATCAAGTCCATGCCAGCTGAGGAGACCGACGATGCTTGGGTCGATTTTGTCTTATAGTTAAAGCTGCTTTCTCGATATCGGTTGAACCTATCGATACCAAAATCGGGCTCAGAGCTGTAATTCTTACTTGGTGACGATTTTATGCTATTCATAGGCTTGAAAGGCGGTGACTTTGGTGTTTGATAATTTATTGACGTATTGGTATTGAAATCAAACTCCGATGGCAATAGATTTTGATCAAGCTCGATAGGCGGACTGCTTGGTGGTAGTTTATCTCCACAATCATTATCAAAATCGTCAATCATGGTAGATCCCTCGTGCACTTCGTCTTCATCTTGAACTTCTTCCTCTGGCTCCTCTTCCCATATATCCGCTCTTTTGATATCATCTTTATCATTAAAACTTTCGCCCATCTTTCTTTTCAAACTTGGCATGAATGACAATTTAGGCTTTACAGGGGACTGAGAGCTTGTCTTTCTTGTATGATAGCTCGATTCGGCATTTTGATCAATTATGAACTTGTCCCTCGGGGTGGTATCAAGTGCATTATTCTCATTAAATGAAGACTGGGTAAACGCAAATGGTAGTAAAATGTTATCCTTGTCCATTTTCACAATCAGTTCTATGAAACAAGCGAGTCTATCAATAATCAAATTAGCTACTTGATATCAAATCAAAAACATCGGCTTTTGTTTTGTGTATAAAATTTTATTTTTCTAAGCGTGAATTATTTTACGTGTTTTATTTTTCTATGGGGGTAGGGTATTCCTTAGGGGGGTATTTTACTTTTGATGCATATAGAAAAAATATATATTGAAAATCATTCGGTTGAATTTTTCACTAGTTTTGACTTTGGTTGTGAATTCGGCTGCGTAGTGTTCACATGTGTACTGTTCTTACTGTTTTGCTTTGATTTTGGTGTCGAGGTTGATGATGTTCCATCGCCAGCGTCTTTAGACTCAGATTTCTTTTTTGAATCATTTCGTGGTTTGGGCTTTTTTGGCGAAGAACCTGCTTCTGTTGGTTTACCGGTGGAGTTGGGTCTATTTTTATCTGCATTGCCTTGTGCTTTCTGTTTCTTTGAAGCCTTTGATTTTTCTTTGTTATTCTTTGGTTTCTGGTTGTTCCCTGATTTAACTTTAACATCGTCTTTTACCTCCTTCTTTTCTTGCAATTGTTTTTCCTTTTTAGCTTTAAGCTTTTTCTTCTTGAGATCTTGTTTTTTCTTTTTCAAGGCTTCTTCCTTCTTCTTATCATCCTTCTTTTTATCATTCTTTTTCCGCTTCTTTTTTATCGACTTTTTAACCTTCATTAGTTCAAAGTCTTCAATCTCATTATTGAGGAATTTCAAAAATTTTTGATATAATGGATCATCATCTAGTTTATCCTTCACAGCGTTAGTTTCTTGATTCGGGTCTTGTTGCTTCCATTTCTTATTTCGAGTGTCGATAGTCTTGTGGAATAGACATTTTTCAACCATTGGAATTATCGAATCCATGTTATCTTGAAACGACTTGTTTTTGATAAAGTTGGTGAATTCCTGCAAATCATGCGAGTTATTGAAATTTAAATAAGCTCTGGAGTAGATGGGTAGTTCAAACGGCTTCAACGAGTATGAGCCTTCGATATAGTAGAAATTAGCAATTTTGGAGGCATGGTATGGATAGTAGTTGGCGACTTGGTTTAAGAAGTCTGTTTCTGCTAATGCCGGTGGTAGTAGACGGATGACAATTTTATTGTTTTTTGAAGCTGACAGTGCAGCAGCCGAGCTCGATGTGGCTGTTGGAGGTTGTCTCCTAGATGTTATTGACGAGGGAGGACCTCTACTTGAAGCTACTGAAGCCATATCCCTGGAAACTTTGTCTGCAACTTGATCAGTGAAAGAAAAGAAGTAAAAAAAAAAAAAAAAAATGAAAAAACTTGATTCAAAGGTTAATGATTCATGAACAAAATTCAACAATTTGTAAATGAGATAGATCAAGTTTACAATTTACAAGATGATAAAGCACGGGTGAACCAATTGACCAAGTTATTGTCCATTGATCCAGCAATCAACCAGTACGTTGTTTTGATCCACAACGAAACTGGCAACCTAAATCCGAACATGGTTACAAAATTCGACAACGATTGGCCTGCTTTCAACTTGGTGTTTAACAGCTTTGTCAAGTTATGTTATGAGATGGATCCTTGGTCGCTATTGAAATCGTTCGACTTGTACACAAACTACTTGAACGATTTGTCAGTTGCATTTAATAACAATAGCCATGGATTCCTACTATCTTATGTTATAAAGGATACGATAAACATGATTATACCGTGGGCGAGAAAATTAGATTTGGTTATGTTCAATAAAGAAAGCGGTGGACGATACAGGCTTAACTTCTTGGCCGGGTTGATTTTAAAGATTTTCAATAATATCAGAGTTAACGATTCCAACTTTTTCAAAAAGTCAATAATACTATATCTTGGTAATTATTTGTGCTTGATTTATTTTAAAATTGATAATCCGCTATTATGTCAAAACATTTTCAGCAACATGAATAATACAAGTTTAAAATTCAACGAGTTCCCGTTGCAACAACAACTCAATTATAAATATTATTTAGGCAAGTATTATTTGATTAAATACGAATTGGTGGAGTGTTTTTCCCAGCTTGAATGGTGTTTGATCCGAACGTCGAGTTTCAAAAATCAAAAATTGCTATTAGAGTATTTGTTACCAGTTGGATTAATCATTGGGAAAGTTCCTAATTTCGATTACTTGAGAAACCACGGAATCACCGACAACTTTGTTGATATCTACCAAAGTTTAGCCAAGTGTATGATTCCAGGCGACCTCGAAGGGTTCACGAAGGTGATCGAATCAAATTATCTGTACTTTAAAGACAAGAACGTGCTACTACTCTTGAATAAAGCTGAGATACTAATCATGAGAAATTACATTAAAAACGTTTGGAAGTTGCTCGACAAACCTTCCAACTTGAACTACACGATGATTCCAATGAGTGGTAAAGACGATTTATTCATTGAGAATTTGTTCGTCACGTTGATTGACTCAAACTTAATCAAAGGAAAACTAACTACAAACAAGATTGTCGTCTTGAGCAAAAACGACCCGTTCCCACAAGTATTTAATATTTACAAACTTAGATTCACAACACACAAAGTAAATAATCAATGGTTATAAATTATTCTGCCAAACCCATTTTTAATATTTTCACTATCTTTCTGCATTCTGAGTTTCTCCAATTCAGCGATCCCACCGGATTTTTTCAACTTGTTGTCATCGACAAATTCATTCAACTCCTCCTGGAATTTACTCTGGTTTGCCAATTCGCGCTCTCTTTCACGCTGCTTCTCTGCTTTTTCAATTGCTTCTAGACGGCTCTCGTGGTTTGGCTGCAACGCTGCAATGTCAGTCAAAACGGCGTCTTTCAAGTCGGTCAAACTTTCACCGGGTTCCGGGATATGCAAATTTTGAACAATCTTGTTCCTCTTTGAAGAAGACCCTTTCAATTGTTCGATTGAGCATTGTTCAATCAACTGGAAAGTCTCTTCGATCTTCTTGATATCTTCATCCAAGTCAGCTGTCAAGTCATCTTGCAAGTTGAAGAATTGCTGCTCTTCGCAGACTTTATCCAATTCTGCCTCCCAAATCTTTTTCCAAACTGGTTTCTCTTTTGATATGTAGTCGGTCATGCTTTGCAACATTGTTTTGGCGTTGGCAACCTCCTTGATTATCTTCTTCAATTGCTTCTCGCCTATGCGTACTCCCCTCTGTGCGACATCTTTTCTCAAATCTTCCATGATATCCTGCAAATCGTCAACCTTAGTCAACAACAAATCCGACTCTTCGGACAATTTGAAATGACATGACTCCATGTAAGTTCTGTTTGAGTTCTGCGACACGTCCAAGGCTGCTTCTTGGAACTTTGTCAACTGCTGGGTGATATTCAGTATGATAGACCTGTAATGCGCAGTCGAGTCGTTATGCAACTGCTTGATTGCTTTCAACTCAGTCTCGAGTTTTAATAATTCCTTCTTGTCAACTTGTGAGCTGGTTGTTTTCACATCCTTCTGGGTTGTTGACACAGGACTAATGACAGGAGTGGGGAAATCGATCGACGCAACTGAATTTTTAACTTCGCTAATTATGGTCTTGTTCATATCTTCGATTTTTTTAGTCAACTCAATCATTCTTGTATCTAGCTCGCTTATAGCTTTGGTGCTTGGCTCGTCCTCATTAAGACACAAAAGCACCCCTGATTTCACGTCTGAAAGTAGGTGCTCTTCCAACTCGTACAGTACGCCACTTTTGGGGTCTTGGATGTATATATCGGGGAAATTACCTAACCCGGGTGAATATGCAAATTTCTCAACAAATAACAATCTTAGCGACGCAAAAGTCACGGGGAAAACAACGTTTGCCTTTCTTGTCTTGTTGCCTATTTTCAACAAAATATAGTCATCTTGCGATGATGTGGTGGCAGATTCTAGAGTTGTGTTGTGGTCCAACGATCTTGATTCAACGGCGGGTGGCTCCGTGATGGAAAACTTTCTAGGCTTGACTTCATCCGAATTCCTTGACTCGAACGATGGGTTCCTGATGTGTGTTGGGGTATCATGGAGGTAATTATTGTTCATTAACTTTGAGTACTGGTAAGCGCTGAAACGTTTCGAAGCACGACGTTGCAATGCGTCGCTTTTTTGCAATTGGGACAAGGCATTGGACTTTTGAGGCAGCTCAAACCTTTCCTTCGGCGTCGAAATGCGTCTTGCTGTCGACTGGGGTTCTGATCTTGGAACTTCAACCCTGTTGTCTTGAATTTCCTGTTGCTCCCTCTCCTGGGACATTAGTTTTGCTCTCGCTTGTTTCGCCTTTAAAGTTTGTAACAAAGTGACAATTATGTTTCGTATGTTGGGCAAGAACCGATCCAAGTTCTCCTGTGAAGGAGCTTCACTCAACGCTGCTTCTAATATGATTCTGAGGGCCTGTGGAACATTTCCGATGTCGGAAACGTCCATGCCATTATTTGTAAAAGCTCTTGTTGCTGCTCTAAAATCGTTGCCTAGCTTGACGTAGGCATCGCTGACAAACTTATCGTCGGCTTCTTGTCTTGCCCATTGAGTCAAACTCTCTAACAAATGTTTGGTAGAGACCAATAGTCTAGTCACACTAGACTCGATTGAGTTCAAAGAGCGCACTCTGCTAGGTATGCTTGTGTTTTCGCTTTTCGAAGTAGTCCCAGTCGATGAAGACAAAAATGACATTTGTGTATATCAGCTTTCTGATGTTTTTGTAAACTCCTTTTTTTATGCAGTTTTTTTTAGCATAAAAAAAAATGCAAAAAAAAACCTTCATTGAGGAGGAATCAATCCAACGCCACTTTCGAAGGAACAAACTTGGAAAATGCAAATAAATTAGAAAATTAGAAAATGAGAGCCTTACTTGAGGGAATATAGTGAATTGATCACTAAAGTCAATGACGAAAAGCCATTGAGCAAAGCTGAACAAGTTTTGTACTTGATTTCAAACTTACAATATAAAAGGTCTTTAACACTGCATAACTGGTATAACGAACAAATTAGATTACAAGATATTCCACAATTAAAAATAATTATGTTAAAACAGATTATTACGTATAGTAATATTCTTCCCTGATTCAAATTTTGAACAAGATGCTTGATGAATTTTCAGGCTCAACAAAATTTTGAGCAATGTATGATACTATTAGTAAATATTTATATATTTGTGAGTACACTTATCCATCAACAGATGAATTTCCTAAAGTTGCTCTTCAAGATGTATCAGTTTCAACCACAAAAGAACTACCCCAAACAATTTACCAAGTCGGAACGGGTTTACCGTAAGACACGATTTGACTTCACAGAACTGGAAGCAGATACTTCAGAAGGAGGAACAATCTAGATTTTCTACATCCATTTGTATTTGTTTGGAATTTTCCGATACCAATACTCGTCAATCACTTTCATATTGAAATCATTTGGATTGAAGTTGTAAATGAAGCTGCTGGGTTTGGGGCCATCTGTATATGGGTAGGTGGACTTTTCTGGAATATCTTGAAGTCTAATCTGTTCAATGTCCCAATTTTGTGGTGATCCTTTGTACTGCAAAATCGATATTAAATTGAAATAAAGTTGTTCTTCATTCACTCAGTGACTAACTCGCTGTATTGTCTACAATAAATTTCTCTTGATCTGGTTGGCTTTTCGGATCTAAATTGATTTGTAAATAAGGTGATGGGATTTGATTCCACGTAATCCGTGTTTCCAAATGGGAAAAAAAGGCAGGCTTCAGGAGCCATCTCAAGTTTGGTCAATTTGGCAGGCTTCAGGAGCCATCTGAATTCGTGCATTTTATTTCTATTTTCTACTGGTTGTTATTTCAAGTATGCATTTTAATATTCAACTATTTATGAGAAGAACTTCTGAACAACAGCCATATCACCTGGATTCTTTTGTAGTAAACCAACAGCTTCTTCTTGGGGAATAGTAGTCAACAATTGTCTTGTAGAATTGACAGTTCTATCAGCGGTGGCGCCTGAAATCGAACCATAACTCAATGCTTGCAACACCGATTCAACGACTTTGGCAACGTTTTTGGCTATTGACGGATGGTGGTTATCGATCAACTCGCTCAAGAACACGTATGCAAACGGAGCCGCGCTCTCGTCTTGGACAACTGGCAACAACGTGATCCACTGGTCTATGAGTGCGTCCAAGTTCTGTATTGAATTCGAGAATCTGTGACACACCTTGGCAATGGCCGACACTGAGTTCTCAGTGGCATGCACATTCTCATCCGCTCTTGCATCTGGAACAGTGGCCATCTTGAACATGGGCTCCAAACACGCTAAACATAGCTCACCATAATTGTCGCCCCCAAATTGGGCTGCCACGCCTACTGCGTACGAACAGGCTTGACGCACACCGGCATGCGACGACGTCAATGACGACCCGATAACATTGACAAACAAGTCTTTATACATGATCGAATTTGCACCACCGTGTTCAATGATGTCACAAATTATACACAACCCGCACAATTTCACAATCGTGTTCTCCTCGTTTATAAACGACGATATGGTTGGTATCAATGGTTGCATGTTGTCCAAGAAGTTGGCCTTGACATTCTTGAAAACAACCGAGATCGCCTTGTTGATTTCGTCTAGTAATTCTTCGTCGGTGTATTCTTCTTCGTCTTCTTCGACGTCTTCGGTATATTCGTCGTCTTCGTTGTCTCTAGCTTTGATTCGCTCGTAAATCTCAACCATGTTTGAGTTTATCGCCTTGACCAACTCCTGTAATTGTGGGACCGAGATTGAGTTGGGAGCTAATGCATTTATCGATTCAACCAACGAAGCATAGTAAGCAACCAACAATTCCGGTACTGGCTCCTGACTCAACACTTGGGTCAATTTATTACAAATTTTCGACCAAAGCATCAACGTGTCAGTGGAGTTATTACCGGTGGCTGCAATTGTACATTTCAACAATGATGCCAAAGTCAAGGCTGCCGAGCCTCGAACACCATCGTGCAAGTAAAAATCCAAACCTGGAATTGCAATCTCGTCAGCAATCTCCTTTACCCATGGGAAAAAGTCACCTTTCAAATTGACGGCATAAGTCCTCAACAAGTCCATCGCAGACACTTTATCATCCAATGCGGCTGTGTGGACCGCAATCCACTTACCGGCCAAGTTTATCACGTCCCATTCCTCATTTGAATTGTACTCCTCTGCCTCTTCTTCCTCCAATAATGACACATCCTGGGTTGCTTTGGCTGTTTTCATCAATGGTGGTAATACCGAGGGCAAGTATGGCAAGAAATCAGTGCCCAAAACACGACATATTCTACCCCATGCTTGTTCTAAATACTGCTTCACTGGGTCGTCGTCTTGCACTGCTGTCTCCTGTATGTGTCCAAACAACTGGATTATGTCTTGCGCATGTGGAGCAAACTTTTCTTTACCAACGGCCAACGCAATAAGCGTAGAACATTCGATGCATTTTGCTTTCAACAATCTATTCTCGTCGCCCATGTCTGTCTTCAAAACATTGGTCAACAACGGCATCAACGTGTCATAGTACTTGATAAACGTCTTCTTGGCTGAATCGGCAATAATGGCAATTGTAGTCAACACTTGTTCTTGAACATACTTTTTCTGCGACTGTAAAAGTGTCAACAAATTGTTTAACAAATCATCCAAATATGGTTGTAATTGATCTTTCGAAGCAGCTTCGGAAAAATTGACCAAAGCCGCTGCTGCATGCGCTTGTACCCTAGGCACCGATTTGTTGGTCAACTTGGAGATTAAAGCTGGTAATATTCTGTCACCAAAGTTTTTCTGGATCGAATCGGCAAAATCAGTCGACATTTGACCCAACGAGTTACAGCATGCGTATTGAACTCTTGCATGATCATCATTTAATAATGGCAACACCATGTCTAAAATCTTTGATATTTCATTCATCAAAACATCCGAACAACCTTCGGCCGCCGATGACAAGGCCATCAACGCTGCTTGACGTTCTCTCCAATTTGCTGACTGTACCATCGAAGGTAAATATTGAAACAAAGGTGCTGCCAATGCTTGGCCAGTCAACTTCAATGCAACTCTATCTAATGCTTGTCTTGCTGCATCGAACTCGGGCTCGTCGTCCTCATCTTCGCTGTCATCCTTGTTATTCCAGTCTGCGGCATCGTCGTCATCTATACAAACTTCGGTCAACATCGACAATGTTATCAATACTATTTCTCTAGTATAAGATGGCGTTGATTTACACATTGCCGGTGACACTTCGGCGAAAGTGGTCAACAATTCTAGCGATGCCATTCTTGTGTTTGACTCCAAATCTTTGTTCTTGGAAACAACAGCACAAAAGTCAATGATTGTAGGGAACATGTCCTTGAACATTTTTGGTGCTAACTCGACTAAATCTATTAGAGCCTCTAAAACAGACGCCAAGGCATTATCTTGACCATTTTGCAAAAACCTAGGCAACGAGTTCAACAAATTTGGCAACAATGGCGACAATGTTTGCCAGTGGTTTTTAGGCAATTCTCGGAAAAATGCAACAAACGCGGTGCAAGCAGCGATACGAACGTCGTCATTGGAATCGTCAAAGCCTGCATTGTAAATTGGCAAAATTTCATTGATATAAGTTTTATCTATCAACTCAGGCGATGACGAAAAAACTCTAAATGCAGACTCTCTGAAACT
The DNA here is from genome assembly GCA_030569255.1 of Insectozyma sakaeoensis. NCBI lineage: Eukaryota > Fungi > Ascomycota > Pichiomycetes > Serinales > Debaryomycetaceae > Insectozyma > Insectozyma sakaeoensis. The sequence continues at coordinate 52,621 of JAJMKJ010000019.1, read as the reverse complement.
TGGATCCTGTGCCTTTGTAGCCTCGAATAATGCTGGAATCAAGTCATTCCAGGTACCCGGTGGCGAAACGTCCTCTTTTGAAACTTCGGATATAGCATCTGATAACTTGTGTCTGACTTGGTTCGACTGTTGAGACGTGAAACCGTTCAACAAGATAGTTCTAATTTGCTGTTTCACCGGCTCACTTATAACCCCAATAGTCCTATCAGTAACACTCGACAATTCTTTTGGTGACTTTATCGCAATACGTCTAAACAACACTGATGCAAATTGTCTTATGGTATCATTTGAGCCTTGTGAAGCTTGTTCAGCTAAAAAAACGAGTAATAACTCAACATTTTGCTTGGTGGACCATTCTTGATCCAACAATTTCTCAGCTTGAGCTCTGGTTGCATTGTTTGATGAAGATAAGTTATCCAACAATTGAATCAATGCACCATGTGCTTCTTGAGGTAAGACACTCATAATAATATTGATATGCTCGGTTCGAAAAAGAAAATAAGGCTTACTTGTTAATTAAATTGATAATAAATAAGTATTCTCTCTCAAACCTAACTTTAATCAATTGAATCTCTCAAGTAGAATAACTATCTTCCCTTTTTCAATGATTTTTAAAAAAAAAAATTGATTTCGTTTTTGAAAAAAAAAAAAAAAAAAAAAATTATACAAAGGAAGCAAAAAAAAATAGAGGTTAACGTACTAGTTTTTTTCCTTACGTATATATTAGGTACAAGTTTTTTTTTTTCTAAATACACAGAAACAGAGATGAGGATGTGAAACACACACAATTACAGTAGTTATTAGAGACATTTTATTAATTTAACCCTACTTCTTCAATATAGTTATAACATCTTCGTCTTGTAATTCATGCGAAAGACCAACAATTTGAGGTTGATGTTTAACCGATGTCCCAAACACCAATGCATTTCTGAAATCTTCAACCAACGACTTATGTATAGAATTACAAAAGTCTTCGACTGTACATCTATCACTTCTCAACACAACCGGCTCGTTGAAATCTGGCAATTTCCCTTTTGGCTTTGTGTAGACTCTGACTAGCTTCAACTTGTTCCACATCATCTCTAACAAATCGTCTAAATTCCAGCCATTCCCGGATGAGATAGGTATGGCGTCAGGGATCCTAGATAGCAAGTTCAACTCTTCGATGGAAAATGAATCAATTTTGTTCAACACATACACCGCAGGAATGTACTTTCTCGCTTTGTACTCTATGGCATCGATCAAGTCGTCAACGGTGGCATCGCATCTGATGGCGATGTTGGCACTATTGATTTTATATTCAGACATAACAGCTCGGATTTCGTCGCTATCCAAATGGGTCAAAGGAACTGTGTTGGTGACATTTATACCCCCCTTGTCTTTTTTGGTTATGACGATATTTGGTGGTGTTTTGTTTATCCTTATTCCCATGCCTTCTAACTCATTCTCAATGATTCTCTTGTGTTGTAATGGTTTATTGACATCTAGCACCAAAAACAACAAGTTGACTGATCTTGCGACGGCTATGACTTGTTTACCTCTACCTTTACCGTCCTTGGCGCCTTCAATGATACCTGGTAAATCCAACATTTGAATCTTGGCACCTTTGTATTTGATGGTACCAGGGACAGTAGTCAATGTTGTGAACTCGTATGCGGCGGCTTCTGAATGCGTACCTGTCAACTTTGACAATAACGTTGACTTACCAACTGATGGGAAACCTACGAATCCAACTGTTGCCACCCCTGTTCTTGCGACATCGAAGCCTACACCACCTCCCCCACCACTCGATGAGCCTTCGCTTAACAACTCTCTCTTTAACTTGGCTAGCTTAGCTTTCAATTGTCCCAAATGGAACGATGTGGCCTTGTTTTTCTGGGTTTTGGCCATCTCATCTTCGATGGCCTTGATTTTTTCAACTGTAGTCATCTTGTTGTTGTATGTGGCAAACTCGATATCTAGCTAAAACTGAAAAGCTATCTAGGTTGTGCGTCGTGTGAAGTGATTGATAAATTTTTCAAATTTACATCATAACCTCAATAGTTAACACAAATATTTGCTAAGCTGAGATCGAAAGTGAAAAATTAAATCTGATTAAACCAAAAAAAAAAAAAAAAAAAAAAATAATAAAAAAAAAACTAGTAGTAATAATAAGAATACTAGCTTTACAATGGGTAAGAAATCAAAGAAAGGTCAAGCAGGGGGTGATATATGGGACGACGAGGAGCTTGCGCAAGAACAGCCACAAGCTGAAGAATTCGGTACCCCAACAGAACCAGAAGGTGGTATAGAAGATGCAGGCGCAGAAGAGGCATCAGCTGAAGATGTTTCAAATGATTTTTTGAGCTCCATTCGTCAAAATAAACAGAAAAAAGCTCAAAAGGAAGAAGAAGCTAAATCAAACACCGGCGGACCAAAGATTTTATCCAAGAAAGAAAAGGAGAAATTGAAAAAGGAAGCTGAAAAGCAAAAGAAGAAAGAGGCAGCTCAGAAAAAGAAAGAACAACAGAATAATAAGAAGGAGCAGATAAAAGAGGCAAATAAACAGAATGCCCAAGCTGCATCGTTATCGGCATCAGCAACTCCAGAGCCAGAGGTTGAGCAAGAAAAAGAAAAATCTAAACCCGCTAAAAAGGGTAAGAAGGCACCTGCTGGGTTAGCTGCGTTGAAGAAACAGTTGGAGTTGAAAAAACAGTTGGAAGAAGAACAAAGAAGGTTAGAAGAAGAGGAGGAGAACAAAAGACTAGAGGAAGAAAGAATTGCTGCTGAAGAAGAAGCCAAGAAAGAAGCCCAAAGAGCAGCAAAGAAAGAACGTGATAGATTGAAAAAAGAACAGTTGAAGGCTGAAGGTAAGTTGTTGACCAAGAAACAAAAGGAAGAGAAAAAATTGCAAGAAAGACGTAGACAGCAATTATTACAAGGTAATGTTACCGTTGCCGGGTTGAACAAGGATGATTCTGAGCCTAAACCAAAGAAAATTGTTTACACAAAGAAGAAATCTACCAAGCCAAAGACATTCACTCAAAAGCCACAGGTTGTACAAAAGAAAGAAGAAAAGGAAGATGATGAAGACGAAGCATTGATTGATGATTGGGAAAAGATGGCCTTGGACGATGATGACGAAGAACCAGCAGAATCATGGGATGCAGAAGAAACCGTTGACGCTGAAAAGGGAAAAGACGAACAAGAAGACGAACAAGAGGAAGAAGTTGAAGAAGACGAAGTTGCCGACAATGAAGCCGCTAAAGAAGCTGAAAGAAAACAGAAGGAAGCTGAAGCAAAAGCTCAACAAGCAGTTATAGCCAAGGCTGAAGCCGAAAGAAAAGTGCAAGAGTCTAAACCCAAGAAAGCAGACACTCCAAGCGAAAAAGATTTGCGTTCTCCAATTTGCTGTATTTTGGGTCATGTTGATACTGGTAAAACTAAATTATTGGATAAAATCCGTCAAACTAACGTGCAAGGTGGTGAAGCTGGTGGTATCACGCAACAAATTGGTGCTACATACTTCCCAGTCGATGCTATCAAACAGAAAACCCAAGTTATGGCCAAATACGAGAAACAAACATTTGACGTTCCAGGGTTGTTGATTATCGATACCCCTGGTCACGAGTCGTTTACCAATTTGAGATCTAGAGGTTCATCATTGTGTAACATTGCCATCTTAGTCATTGATATCATGCATGGGTTGGAACAACAGACATTGGAGTCGATAAGGTTGTTGAGAGATAGAAAAGCGCCATTCATTGTTGCGTTGAATAAAATCGACAGATTGTATGATTGGAAAACTACCCCAAATAACTCATTCAGAGACTCCTTCAGTCAACAAACCAAATCTGTCCAGCAAGAGTTCCACAATAGATACGACCAGATCAAGTTGGCGTTGGCAGAACAAGGGTTGAACTCGGAATTGTACTTCCAGAACAAAAACATGTCGAAATATGTTTCGATCGTGCCTACATCTGCAGTCACCGGTGAAGGTGTGCCTGATTTGTTATGGTTGTTATTGGAATTGACCCAGAAGAGAATGTCAAAACAATTGATGTACTTATCTACAATCGAGGCTACAATTTTGGAAGTCAAGGTTGTTGAAGGGTTCGGTTACACCATTGATGTTATTTTGAGCAACGGTATTTTGAGAGAAGGCGACCGTGTTGTTTTGTGTGGTTTGAATGGTCCGATTGCCACCAACATAAGGGCATTATTGACGCCACCACCATCGAGAGAATTAAGAATCAAATCTGAGTACATGCATCACAAAGAAGTCAAAGCGGCGTTGGGTGTCAAGATTGCTGCCAACGATTTAGAAAAGGCGGTTGCTGGGTCTAGATTGATGGTTGTTGGTGACGACGACGATGAAGACGAATTGATGGATGAAGTTATGGATGATTTAACTGGTTTATTGGATTCTGTTGATACTTCGGGTAAAGGTGTTGTTGTACAAGCATCGACTTTAGGTTCGTTAGAGGCATTGTTGGATTTCTTGAAGGATATGAAAATACCCGTCATGTCGATTGGTTTAGGGCCAGTTTACAAAAGAGACGTTATGAAGGCATCCACCATGTTGGAAAAGGCACCCGAGTTAGCTGTCATGTTATGTTTCGACGTTAAAATCGACAAGGAGGCACAACAATACGCTGACGAGCAGAACATCAAGATATTCAATGCTGAAATCATCTATCATTTGTTTGATGCGTTCACGGCATACCAATCCAAGTTGATGGAAGAAAGAAGAAAAGAGTTTATGGAGTATGCCGTTTTGCCATGTGTGTTGAAGACGATCCAAATCATCAACAAGAGAAACCCAATGATTATTGGTGTTGATGTCATTGAAGGCGCCGTTCGTATCGGTACCCCAATCTGTGCCGTTCGTAAGGACCCAACAACAGGTCAGCCCAACATTTTGGTGTTAGGAAAAGTGACGTCGTTAGAAGTCAACCACAAGCCTACAGATGTAGTTAAAAAGGGTCAAACCGCAGCTGGTGTCGCTATGAGGTTGGAGAACCCATCTAGTGCGCAACCAATCTGGGGTCGTCATGTTGATGAAACGGACAACTTGTATTCTTTGATCACTAGAAGATCCATCGATACCTTGAAAGACCCAGCATTTAGAGATACTGTATCTAGAGATGACTGGCTTTTGATCAAGAAGTTGAAGCCTATTTTTGACATTAAGTAGTAGTAGTAGTAGTAGTGTATAAGTGCAATAATAACATAGTAATCCAATGAAAAAAAGCGAAAAACTAACAGTAGAGAAAAAAAAAGAAGAGAATCAAAGAGAGAATACACTACCTACAACTCTACACAATATGCAAGACTTACCACCTATTGGAGGATACGAGCCTATTCAATGGAAGAGAAATTTGCCAAGTAGAGGGTTCAGACCATCGATTTACTTTTGGGGGATTGTTGGCATAATGTCATTTGGATTCTACCGTGTGTACCAGATGAACAACGAACAACGTGAATTGACAAGGGAGAGAAACTGGGCTAGGTTCCACTTGCAGCCTTTGTTAGTAGCGGAAGAAGACAGAAACTTGGTCAGAAGGTACTTTGCTGAACAACGTAGACAAGATTTGGTTAAAGAATCCATGACACCTGAAACAAGAGCTAAATTCGAAGAAGATATATATCATGACAAATCGAAATTCAGATTCCCAAGATATACAGCAGGCTCATCTCCAAGTGAATCTAATTAGACCATTTTTGCATTTTGAATTTCTGTGATGGAATTTTGAAAACTTGTATACTAGAATATTCAATATAAACTGTTGATTGAAAAGTAAGGTCAAAAGCGGATTAAGAAGACTGCAACTGACATACTGTAGCTGTGATTAAATCAAGCACTATTGGTTGGCAGATGAAGCCTTTTGGCTTCATTTTTACTTTTTTGCATTGTTGCATTTCTCTCATGTTTTTATGAATGACCACTATTGGCAAAACGTAGGCTTTATTGGTACATTTGCCCTGCTTCTCTTTGCAATGGATTTTCTCGACTTTTTGGTTGCAACAAAATGTTGAAAAAAAGAATTCAACACGTCAGATATGAAATTCAAACCGATTCAATATGGCATAATACTATTAAATCTACTATCTAGAATCTATTTCGGGATATATATGTTTATATCCGACTGCGATGAGACATTTAACTACTGGGAGCCGTTGAACCTCTTGCTCCGTGGGTTCGGCAAACAAACATGGGAATACTCACCAACGTATTCAATTCGGTCGTATGCATACTTGATGCCTTATTACACAATTGGAAAAGTATCCCAATGGGCTGGACTTGATCATTTACAGCTTTTTTACGCCATTAGATTACTTGGATTGGTCGGGTTCACCGTTTTCAGTGAGTACAAATTTTTCAATGCTCTCGGAGACATTGATTCAAATGTTGCAAACTGGTGGTTGCTAATCAACACTTTGATGCCCGGAGTGGCGCATTCGAGTGTTTCCTTGTTGCCGAGCTCTTTGGCGATGCAGACTACAATTCTTGCCAATTCGTACATTTTAAACCTGTTTAAACGTGGGAAAAACACAAACTTGCTACTTGCAATTTTTTGGTATTTTGTTGGCGGTATTCTTGGGTGGCCGTTTGCGTTAGCTTTAGGTTTTCCCGTCGGTGTTTATACCGTGTATCAAATCGGCACCAAGCTGGTTCCATTCAATTTCTTGAGCAAGATTGTGATATGCTTGCTTTTGGTGATATTGCCGGTGATGATTATTGATTCGTATTTGCTACAGAAAGTTGTTTTCATACCAATTAACATTGTATTATACAATGTTTTTGGCGGCGAAGGGGAAGGGCCAGACATTTTCGGCGTTGAACCGTTCAGCTATTATATCTTGAACTTGTTGCTTAATTTCCATGTCATTTTCCCAATCTCAGTGTTTGGGTATTTCTTGAATCCATTCATCGCGAATATGAAGCTATTCAACGTCATTGTATCGAGTCAGATACTAATTTGGGTCTCGATATTTTTCAGTCAACCCCATAAGGAGGAGCGGTTTTTGTATCCTATATACGGTTTAATTACATTGTCAGCATCGACATTGGTTGAGAAAATATTCAAAGTTGTTAAAAACACCAGCAGAAAGTTGTATTATCCAGCTGTGACTGCGTTTGTATTTGGAATAGTCTTGATTTCAAATTTGAGACTATACAATGTTATCGAAAACTATAAGGCGCCAATCGAAACATTTTCAAATATAGAGAAATCGATGGAGGCAAAAAACATCTGTCTTGGAAAAGAGTGGTATCATTTCCCCAATTCATTCTTTTTGCCAGACAACTATAGGTTAAAATTTGTTGATTCTGGATTCAACGGGATTTTACCGGGTGACTTTTTGGAAAGCAGTAGTGTTTTAGATTCAACCACCAATGTGCCACCAAACATGAACAATAAAAACATGTTTGAAAGCGATAAAGTCGTCGGTTTGGATCAATGCGATTACTATGTTGATAATTCACAGCCAAACAGCCACCCACAAATCTTGTATCCAGATTTGTCCACCAGTGACGGATGGAGAATCCTCCACTGTATCGAGATGATTGATCCCAACGGGAATCATAATTTGGTCGGTAAGCTACTATACGTGCCTACGTGGCTAAGGGCGTTTGTTCCGTACAAGGTTGACTTTATGCAATTTTGCATGTTGAAAAAAGAGGATGCCTCGCCAGTATAATATATTTACATATATACACATGTTAAAATTCTTCGTCGAAATAATCTTCCAATGCTTTTTTGGTTGTGATGAAGCCAGCTTTAGCCTCGGCCAATGCATCTTTTATCAATAAAATCCAGTATTCATCTTCGGACTCTTTTGGTAGTTTTTCTTGTGTTTGCCTTTTCTGTTCCTGTTCCTGTTGTTTTTGTTGTTGTTCTTGTTCTTGATCGGCTTTTTTATCCTCAGTGGGTGGGTCTTTTTTCTCGTCAGTGGAGTCTTTTTTCTTCGCTATGTCGTTGTCTTGGTCTACGTGTTTTATCTTTTCCTTATTTAATTTTTTGATATCGAAATCGTCGAAATTGTATTTATGACCGTAATTTTGAATTCTTTCGCATTGGTTACTGATCAAAGTCAAGCCCAATGCGGCGGCTGAGCCTTTTAAGAAATGGCCTGTTTTCGATAAATTATCCAAGTCTTTTTCGGCCAAGTAGTCTTTAATTTTCTTGAACTCGTCTTCAACCTGACTCACAAACGTTTCCACCAATTGTTTGGAGAAACCTTCTTCGTCTTCGTCCATTTGGATGATTTCGGAGAATACAGACCAGTCAACGAGTCCCGAGTCCTGGAGGGACTGGATTTTGCTTGAATTAGAGGCCATTGTGCTGTGTTATATGATGATAATGATGATGATAAATGAAGATTGTAACGGATGATGGTATGATGACGTCAACAAACGAATGAATCAGGTACAAAATGAATAGTTTGTATGTGATGTGTAGGATGTCAAAGTATGCAATAAACACTTGTATGGATCAAAATTGGAGACAATTAACAATTGTTGATCAAAAGAGTGTTGGTCCTATGTGTTAGGTGGGGGGGAGGAGGAGGAGGGGATCCAAAAAAAGGGTAAATGAAGGTGTGAGTGTGAGTGTAAGTGTGAGTGTGAGTGGTATAGATAAACAGATGACAGTGTGGAGTGGTGGGAGGGAAATTGGTGGTGTCAAACTGTGATAAAGTATGTATTATGAATTAGAAAAGGTGGGTTTAAAAGTGTGTGAAGTAGTCTCTGTAAAAATTGGTGAAATGTTCAAAGTCAAAAAAAAAAAATGAAAATATTTTAAATTTTTTTTTTTTTTTATTTTTTTATTTTTTTATTTTTTTATTTTTTCAATATGAAAATGTCCTTTTGTATTTTTGCACAGACAATACATTCAATATATACTATCCCCAACTATGTGTGTCTCCAAACACCACCATTTGCCTATTACCTTATTTCGCTTTATTTTCATTGTTTATTTTTTATTTTATTTTATTTTCTATTTTATTTTTCATTTTTTATTTTATTTTTTTTATTTTATTTTTTTTATTTTATTTTTTTTATTTTATTTTTTTATTATTCCTTCGTTGGTTGATATTTTTTATTATAAATTACTTCTTCACCTAATTTTTGCACTCATACTTCCAACGCATAACTTATGATTTTAATCCTGGATATGTGCATTTTCGACATTCCCAGTTCCTTACTCCATATCCAATCTGACTCCAGATTGGCTTAATATCTTTAACCCCCAGCCAAACTACTTATAAACAACATTGTTCTTTTTTGTTTTCTTTTTTGTTTGACTGCAAATTGAGTATACAACATACTGTTATCATCACTCAATTGGGCCCATTGTGGTATTAGATACGTAGTATCCATCAAATAAAACACTAGAGTTCGTCCCAACTGCAAGCTGGCACTCAACCATGGAAATATGTGTTGATAATTTGTTATTGACAGCGGTTTGGTGCTACCCAAAAGTTGCGATTATAAATATTACATATTATAGTGCGTACATTTTCCATTTTTCCTTTGTAGATGATGATGATGAAGATGAAGATTATGATATCATCATTTTTCCCTTTCTGCCAACTAAATTACTTGCCTTATTGCTATTGTGAACTTGGACCTGTATTTGAAGATAGCCACGGTTACATCTTAGAAGCAGCTATTCCATCAAGAAAAATACAATTGTGTAGTCTGTTATTCTACCCAGTCTTGTGCCATTGAGTCTTTGATAACATAGATGGAGTTGTACTTGTAGATGTAATTGTAGATGAGAATATATTGATATGGATAGTAGAAGTGATTGAAAGGGGGATATGGGGGTATGGGGGTATGGTTTATCTACTATTACAAAGTGTAAAATCTACAGGAGCTGTTGCTGTTGTTTGGACTAGTGTTGATAGGACGATAGTTGAGTTTGTGGTGGTGGTGGTGGTGGAATAAATTTTCAGATCGGGAGAGTCGTGTCCATCTGTTGTGTTTTATGTTATTTTATTTTATTGTTTTATTGTCTCGTTGGTTATTTTTTCCTATTGTGGCCAAAAGTTAAGCAAAATCATTTGGCTAGGAGGGCTAGACACAGATGCACCGTCGCTACCACACATCAGTTATTAGGTCTAGGTTTATGACGTCATTGGTGGGCTCAGTCCTCCCTCCGTCCCATAATCTTTCTATTATATATGAGCAAATATTCTTGACGATGCGGAAACTTTGTAGATTGCGCTTTTATCCTGGGCCCAACTCCATCTTCAGCTACGTTTAACACATCTACATCAACCAAATCTCTGCTGCTGTTTATCAATCGAGTAGAATTGTTGAAATATAGATTTCTAGATTTCTAGATTTGTCCATCCAATGCCATCATGCAATTGAAGTTCTCCTCTTGCATTCCTCCCCCCCTTGTGTATTTTCTGGAATCCGCTGCTCCTTGTTTTTTAACTTTTTATAGCCTGTTTAAATTCTTGGACGCATAATTGCGAGCCGAATTAAACTTTTCGAGGCTGAAAACTCAAAACAAAATAAGAAAAACAAACCTCGAAGCGTATTGGAATCAACGCAATGATGGTTCTGGTCAATTTCTAGGATTTTGATCGGTCGTTTCGTGATCAACAAATGTATGATGATGATTTGGGTGCAAAAAAACAAAACTCCCAATTTTTATTTTTTTTGTTATGCTTTTGCTTTTGTGCAACGGACTTCAACAAAGTACAATTTCTAACGAGGATTGTCCAAGGATATATGTATCTCTAGTTTTTGCTGCATTGCTTTAGCAACTTGATGGTTGGCGGTGCACAATTCCATATTTCTAATAAATCCGAATCTTAAACTGAAAACACCAGCTGATCTCTATGTCCATGATCTCAACTTTGAGTGGCATGCTTTTTGCAGGGGGTTGGTTCCGGCTACTGAAGCCATGGCATCATGTGTTTGCAATACTCAGGTGCGTTCCAACTCAACAATCATGAGTCATCCAGCCACGGCTCGTAAGGAAAGATCAATGGGACCAAAGTAAGTGGTGACCCTCCTGGACATTTTCGACTTGACCGCATTTGTTTTCTTGATGCAGATATTCCGTATAGTTCCTAACCCGAATAAACAGTCCCAAAAAGCTTTGTTTTCGAGATAAGTGAATTGTGAATCTCGTAAATATCGGGAAAAAATTTAACCAGACAAATTTAAGCAGACAAATCTAAGCAGTCAAATTTAAGCAGCCAAATTTTATAAACTCACACGAAACCAAATCTAATCACCAATTAGAACACAACACAACTATCACTATATATATACTACTGATTGAGGATCTCTGACTTGTATCTTTGACTTGTGTCTTTGACTTGTGTCTTTGACTTGTTTCTTTGACTTGTTTCTTTGACTTGTTTCTTTGACTTGTGTCTTTGAATTGTGTCTTTGACTTGTTTCTTTGACTTGTGTGCTGTGCTGTGTGCTGGGGGCCCTATAACACCATCTATTCATTCATCTAGCTCAGCTTTGCTGTCTCCAAGCTCAGTCACCATTCCCATGGTGCACGCGATCACTGAATCTCCCTGGAATGACAAAAAAATTATTGTCTAGAGAAAAAAAAATTCTACCAAATCATTGGTTTCTAATTTCTAATAATGGGTTGGTTTTGGGCTGATAAAACAACAACTACAAATAACGCCGCGGGCGGAGGGTGTCCCGTTGACCACTCCAAATTCTCCTCCTTTCCTGCATGTCCCGTCAAGAACAACGACGAAGTATTGAATCCCCTCAACCACATGCCCATGGCGATATCATCGGAGCTAGCTCCAGGACAAAAGATCAAGTTATCGACTGAGAGGACGATCCTGACGATACCACGTGGCGAAAGTGAGGACCAAGGGTTGTGGGAGTATCCGAGCCCGCAGCAGATGTTGAACGCGATGCTCAAGAAGGGCAAAGGCGACGGCATCCCCGAAGATGCAGTTGAAAGTATGGTTGAAGTGCACAACTTTTTGAACGAAGGCGCATGGCAGCAAATCTTGCAGTGGGAAGAACCCTACACCCTAGATTCCAAAGTTGAGCCCCGGTTGAAACAGTTTATCGGCAAGCCCTACGACTTGTCGCCAAAAGCAAAGATGTACCTTAAGCTAGGGGAGTACTTCCCCGAGACGTTCAACACGACGCCGCCTTTCGACAGACACGACTGGACGGTGTTGCGGAGCTTGGGGCGTAACAAAGGCTGGAAAGAGGTCCGCTACGTCATCGACTACTACGGCGCCCCCGACGACGAGGAAACGGGTATGCCTGCGTTCATGTTGGACACCAGGCCTGCATTAGACGACTTGACTTCGGCAAGGGACAGATTCGTCCACTGGGCAAAACCAATCTGGCAAAAGGCAATGGGCGAGATTTGAAATCTTTTATATATATACAAGGCTTTTATTTTTATTCTATGTACTTAATTTAACTAATAAATTTTCTGGCACATCAATCTTTAATTTCGACCTCGTCAACAACGTAGGTATTTGACCGTATTCAACCAACGGGTTCTGGTCTAAAACGTTGATGATATTCTGCAACTGCAAGAGGTTTTGTTTCCTGATGAAATGCTGCAACATGAAGTAGTAAGTGTACTGGTTTGGCTTGACAGTCTGCTTCAACATCTGGTGGAAGAAAGACATTGCTAGATTCTCATCAATGGGCAACAAGTTGTGGATCAACGTGTTCCATATGATTTGTTCGTTCTTGAGGTTTTTAATGTAGTAGTTGAAGATCTCGATCGCGTTGGCCACTTGTCCGCTGGCTAACTCACCAACCAACTGGGTAGTGTATATCCAGGTTGAGTTTGGGTACTTGACTTTTATAACGTCAAACAATGATCTTGCAGCTTCGATGTTTCCCGCAGAAATCAATCCCTTCAAGATTGTGCTGTAACTTTGCTCATTCAACTGGACCTTTGACGTCTTGACGATGGTATTGAAAAACTGTTTGATGTCTGGTGACCTACCCTTCTCCAACAATGCCTTAAACTGGGTGTCCATGAGTATGGTGAGGGTACGCACATCCTCTTTTATCTTGTGTTGTTTCATGTAGTCGGCGATACCAGTGATGGCATCAAAGTTTCTTTGCTTGGCGTGGTAGTTCAAGAACTCATTCATTGTCGCCGTTGATGGCGTGTATTTAAATTCTCGGAGCTTGGCCTCAGCCTCGGTTATTCTCCCGTTGGCCAATAACCCACGCAAGTATCCATCTTTGATACCAGCAATCGATGCGTCAAAGTACTTGTCGGCCATTTCGAAATCGTTCAAGTTGGCGTATGCGCTAACAATGGCCACTTTTGTGTCGTTGTTAAACGCAATCTCCTGGGCAACAATCGTGTTCAATGTCTTTTCAAACTGCAACTTGACAACATCGCCCTCTCTTCTTATTCTGGTGGGATTCGTCATCGCCTTCAACACAACGTTCCAAGCGGCAATCGACGGAGTTTTCCCGCTCGACAACAAGTGCTGGAACATGCCAAACACATCGTCATACTCCTTGAACTTGAAGAACTGCACCATGAATTCGACAATCACCCTCTCGTCGATTTTCAAGTTGCGTTTCACCTGGGTCACTTTTTCCACGTCGCTAAAGAGTCTATTCAATTGTCTCTTATCGACGGCGTTTCTGATCTTCATGATTGTCTGTTTGGTGTTTGGGTCGTAGTCATTGATTTCCTCCTGTTTCAAAAACTCGGTGAATTGGTTAAAGTTTTTCGAATCAAAAATGTTGAGCTCAACCAATGTATTTTTGATCAAATGCTTTTCGGGCACCTTCAGGATATTCGACAACTTCAACGCATCCTTCTTGGAGTACTTCAACCCCTGTGTTCTGCACGTCTGGACGTATGCATAGTAGGCCAAGTTCGGTAAATAGTACGGCTTGTGCACAATTGGCTTGCCCCTCAAATCGACAACGCTGCCGTTGGACTTGCCATATTCTTGGTTCCTGACGAACGTCTGCAACACCAGCGAATAATCCTCTTGTTTAACATACAACGAAGCTAGCTTAGTAAAGTGGAATTCGTGGGCGATTTGGTACTGGACGAGTTGGTTTAAAAACTGAGATACTTCGTCGATGGAATCTAGCTTAGTGATCAATTCATTGGCAAGCGGTAAGAAATGCTTGCTGACGTCGCCGTCCCTGATCTCCTCGTTCTTTTGCGTCTGTCTAATAAACTGGATACCTTCCGTGAAGATATCTTTTGACTCGGCCAAGTCGTCAGTCTGGATCGTCTGGCGAATCTGACTCGATATATCAATCACCTTGGGGTTGATCTCCCTTTTGATAGCCTTGGACACCGTCTGCGTCGACTGGTATCTCACCCGTACTGACCTCCTTGCGAGTAGTCTTAGCATTTTACGAGGTTCTAAAAATTTTTCTCGCTGAAAAATTTACCCAGTGAGAGTCAACTTGGGACAGGGAAAGAGAGGGGGGGGAAGGGGAAGGGGAATTCTAGAACAAGATGTACATTCAGATGGGTCTATTCTATAAAGAGAGTATAGTCTGGTGGCATAGTAGTTAGTAACTGTAGTTTTAAAAATTGAGCGATGGGGTTGTTTTTCTGTTAAATTTCAGAATGTATATATAATACCAATTCTTATCATAAACAAAATATCAACTGAGCTGGGTTTGTGCTGAGGAGTCTAGACGACTCAATATCATCATAACTTAATCAAAAAAAATAACCATCTATCTCGTGGTGAACAACATACACATGGAAAGAAGAACAACAAACGAGTGGTGGATAATAAAATTTTTCTGTGTCTGATGAGAGCACCAATTTATACCCACAACAACAACAACAACAACAACAACGACAACAACAATTGCGCTCGTCATGGATGAGTTGTACTTCTTCAACTACCACGAGTACTTGGTGCTGGGGGACCCAACGTTGGTCGTCAACCATTTCCCCAACGTCTACGCCAGCAGGCACTCGGCGTTGTACAAACAAACGAGAATTGTTAGGATACCACGACTGTTTGAAAATCAGCTTATCCCGCAATTCTCGTTGGCGTACCCGGGAAAGGAGCCAGGTGCAATTAAAGCTGAAGACGATGACGACGACGACGACCAGTTTGGCAAGTACCAGGACAACTTCTACTACGAAACGTCGCGCATTATCACCTTTGACAAGTTGGTGTCTGAAAACGAGCTAAAACAGGTGGTAACGGAGATAAACCGCTTTCTATACATCTCGTTCAACCCGTATAGTTTTACAATATTGGTAGAGAACGTGCTTGAGTTGTTGACGGGGGGGTTGTTTATCCAAATTCTCAACTTGCTCGGCATCTACTGCTACACCAAGCGGACCTTGTTGCAATTGGAGCAATACGTGCATCTGGTGAACCAGAGTTGGAAAGATCGAGATGTGGAGATTATTTCCCCCAGAAAATCCGGCTATCTATCGGTACGTAGACATTAATTCAGCTTCTAACAATTACATTACTAACAACAACCATCTAGCTCGATATCCAAATACCAAAACCGAGATGAGTGAGCGCAGAAAAAAAAATACTTACATTTATATGCTAAAGCTAATGAATGGTGTGTTTGCAGTGTCGAAACCCTCGGGGATATCATCAGCAAAATGCATAGATGAATTGCAACAGATATTCACAAATTCAAACGCCTTCGCAAATGACTTGAAGTTGATGAAGGAGAAAATCGAATACGATATGGGCAGAGATCGTAAAATATCCAAAAAACGTATCGCAAGCAAAATCAGAAACTGTAAGGTTAAGATGGGCCACGGCGGGACTCTAGATCCATTAGCAAGTGGTGTATTGGTGATTGGAATTGGCACCGGCACCAAAAAGTTACAGCACTATTTGACTGGGTGTCGCAAGACCTATGAAACCAAGGCTTTGCTAGGAATCTCGACAACTACCGGCGACTCGGAGGGTGAAATCATCTACAAAACAAAGACAGACCATATAACTGACGAATTGGTACAACTGACGGTTGACAAGTTTGTTGGCAATATCAAACAAACACCGCCAATCTTCTCAGCGTTGAAAGTCAATGGGAAGCCGTTGTACGAATACGCAAGACAAGGTTTGCCGTTGCCCAAAGACATCAAAGTCAGAGACGTCGTTGTTCATGACATAAAAGTTCTCAACCCCATTAGTTATGACCATGAGTTTACCAAATTAGAGTCTGAGTTGGACGAAAACGGCAAGCCAAAAGAACACGGGTTACAAAACAATCCTACGCTCAATGACTCGCCATTGTATTTCGCAGAGAAATACAAGGACGAGATGGTTGAAAAACCAGAGATTGTCGACGACTTGCCCGAAAAGCTACCAATGATCCATTTCAAAAGCGATGTTTCTTCTGGTACTTATATTCGTAGTTTGATCAGTGATATTGGACGGGCTATGAAATCGTCGGCGTATATGGTTGAATTGATCAGAACTAACCAGTCGGAGTGGGACCTCGAAAAGAACGTGTTTAGTCTCGATGACTTTAAACAAGACGAACAAGTGTGGTGCCCGGTTTTGAAAAAAATTTTGCAAAATAGTGATGTCAATATAAAAAATGAATTTCTGAGAAAAAGAAAGATTGATCAAGTCGATATATAGATGTTTAGAAGATATTTTAATACAGCAACAACTCTATTGCATTATGCCAAAACTACTATTAACCCAATTGACTATAAACTAATTGCGAAGGATCACAAATCGTGTGTGATATTTTCAACTTCATCGCATCTACCACTGGTGATCCACGACGCGATAAAATTGCATCAACACCAACAAAGTCGACAAATCATCGTTGCTGGGGTCGACACCGTTCTTAACCAGAGGAACGGGGTCAGTGAGCTATGGTTGGACGAAAAGATCAAATTGCAAAACCTGGTGCTATTGGAGCAGCGAGATAATCTCGAAACTCCACCAGCAGAGTCGGATGGGATCAATATTGTTACAGCAAGGAAGAACTGGTTGGACATACCGCTGAAACTATCCATAGACTTGAATTACCATCGCAGTGTTGTCGATTTGAACCTCGCCAACACCGTGTTCTCGACTGGCCAAATCACAACCTTGTTCTTTTTCGACAAGGACGTTGACCATTCGGGTGAACATCTATGCGAGTTGAAGATCCAGTTGCCGAAAGGAATTGTCAAGCATCCCAAGGTGGTGGTAGAGGACCAATGGGAGCCGTTATTCGACGAGAGGTTCACCATTACCAACTGCGTCGGCAACTTGATCAAGACCATCAACGACAACCCGGCATCCAAGTACTTGGAGAACAACCCGATACTAAACAAGCTAGCGTCTAAAGATACAGAGATATACGTTAAGCTCTACTCGGACAACTTGGTGGAAAGGTTCAAAGTCACTGCTGGTGGCGGTGGCTGGGGCGCAAAGGCTAGCATGATTGCATTGTCCAATGAGGCGAAATTGAAAAAAGGCACCCAATTGGAGTTTTACATGGTGCCACCTAACGTCAAGGTGCCCGAATTCGACTACCAAAACACAATGACTTTCTCAAGCTCGTTGAAAGAGACTGGCTACTACGAGTTTGTTGGTGACGAAAAAGTGTATGACAATGTGTTTGGATGTGGTAGCGAAAAAGGTTTCTTCTTCAACGGGGTCAAACATAATTCTCCAGGTGAAACGGTGTTTATAAAAATATAAAATACACAACACTGCATACTCTCTCATGGTTAAGTACATCAAAGGTGATTTATTCACCAGCAAGTCGATATTGGTTCATGCCTGCAATCCGTTTGGCAGTTGGGGCGGTGGCATTGCGGCGGTGTTTAAGCAAAAGTTCCCCGATGCTTATACTCAGTACAAAGCGCATTGCCAACAACAACAAGGTCTATTGGGTACCTCGCTATACATCAAGGACGACCGCATTGGATGTTTGTTTACATCAGACTTTGACCAGTCAAAACAGCAGATTCTCAACAACACCGAACTTGCCCTACAGGATTTGTGCCGCCAGCTATCGACGCAAGAGGTGGAGAGGGTCGACGGTAGAATTGTTATATCAATGCCAAAGATCAACTCGGGGATATTCAATGTTCCCTGGGAAGAGACGTTGGCTGTGCTTGAAAAATTTGATGATAAATTGTCTATTTTTGTATATTGGTAATTGGTAGTGTATACATATAAAAATTAATTTTCGATAACAGTCAACAAACAATGGATGAAACATTAATTGCCACCATAAACAAATTGCAAGATGCCTTGGCTCCATTGGGTGGTGGGTCCTCTTCCCCTGTCGATTTGCCGCAGATCACCGTTGTAGGCTCCCAATCCTCGGGGAAGTCGTCGGTGTTGGAGAATGTTGTAGGCAGAGACTTTTTACCAAGAGGTACCGGGATCGTTACTAGAAGACCGTTGGTTTTACAGTTGATCAACAGAAGAGCCTCGGAGAAGAAGGAATTGATCGACATCAACACTGCAGAAGGTGGCCAGTCGGAAAACAACCAGGACGAATGGGGGGAGTTCTTGCACTTGCCCAACAAGAGATTCTACAATTTCGAAGATATTAGAAACGAGATTGTGAGAGAGACAGATGCTAAAACCGGCAAGAACTTGGGTATCTCCCCCGTGCCAATCAATCTTAGAATCTACTCACCACACGTTTTGACGTTGACTCTAGTTGATTTGCCGGGTCTTACCAAGGTCCCCGTTGGCGATCAACCCAAAGATATCGAAAAACAGATTAGAGACATGATTATGAAGTTTATCTCCAAGCCAAACGCGATTATTTTGTCGGTTAACGCTGCCAATACCGACTTGGCGAACTCTGATGGTTTGAAATTAGCCAGGGAAGTCGACCCAGAAGGTTCGAGAACAATAGGTGTGTTGACAAAAGTCGATTTAATGGATCAAGGAACCGATGTGATTGACATTCTAGCAGGCAGAGTTATTCCATTGAGATTCGGTTATGTGCCAGTTATAAATAGAGGCCAAAAAGATATTGAATCTAGAAAAACAATTAGAGATGCGTTAAAGGATGAAAAGGAATTTTTTGAAAACCATCCAAGTTATAGAGCTAAAGCGCAATACTGTGGTACCCCTTACTTGGCTAAGAAGTTGAATGGTATCTTGTTAGCCCATATAAAGGGTACTCTTCCTGATATCAAGATGAGGATCGAACACTCGTTAAAGAAGTATACCCAGGAATTGAGCTTGTTGGGACCGGAGATGGCTGAAAGCCCAACATCAATTGCGTTGAACATGATTACAAATTTCACCAAGGACTACACCGGTATATTGGATGGTGAATCGAAGGAGTTGTCTTCGCAAGAACTTTCAGGTGGTGCTAGAATTTCGTTTGTTTTCCATGAGATTTACAAGAATGGTATCAATGCGTTGGACCCGTTCGACCAGATCAGGGACGGCGACATCAGAACCATCATGCACAATACCTCTGGTTCAGCGCCATCATTGTTTGTTGGCACCCAAGCGTTTGAGGTTTTGGTAAAGCAGCAAATCAGAAGAATGGAAGAGCCAAGTGTTAGATGTATCAACTTGATCTTTGACGAGCTTGTTAGAATCTTGTCGCAAATCATTTCTCAACCGCAGTACTCGAGATACCCAGCATTAAAGGAGCAATTGTCGCAACATTTCATCCAGTACCTTAGAGAAGCGTTGATTCCAACCAACAACTTTGTCACCGACATTATCAAGTCAGAAGAGACCTATGTCAACACGGCGCACCCAGATTTGTTGAAAGGTTCGCAGGCAATGGCTATCGTTGAGGAGAAGTTCCATCCAAAACAAGTGCAGTTGGATCCTAAGACAGGCAAACCAGTTACTCCAAAACAACCAACTGGACAAGTTGTTGCTGAAGAACAGACAAATGGGTTTTTCGGGGGCTTTTTCTCGTCGAAAAATAAAAAGAGATTGCAGCAAATGGAGGCTCCACCACCAGTGTTGAGGGCAACTGGTACCATGACCGAGAGAGAGACGATGGAGACCGAAGTCATCAAGTTGTTGATCTCGTCGTACTATAACATTGTCAAGAGAACGGTGGCTGATGTTGTGCCAAAGGCGATTATGTTGAAGCTAATCAACAAATCGAAAGATGACATCCAAAAGGAGTTGTTGGAGAAGATGTACAACAACCCCGAGTTGTCTGAGTTGGTGAAGGAGAACGAGTTGACTGTGCAAAAGAGGAAAGAATGCGTACGTATGGTTGAGGTGTTGAGAAATGCGTCGGAAATAGTAGCTAGTGTATAGCGGTATATAGTTTATGCAATGAAGAAGAGCAATAGTTTCTAGACCATTGTGGATAGTTTTCTGTTGATATATGTAAATTTCGCATCTTGTTCTTCTCGTTTTCCTTTTTGCGCCTTTATTTTTTTTTTTCCTTTTGTCGAGTGACTAACCATTTTCATAAAAATTTTCATTTCACTGATTGTGATTACTGCTTTTATCACTTTGAAATTTTCTTTGAGTTTATGCCAAAGAAACCACTACTATCCCACTTACACCACAGACTTATTGAACCTGGATAACACCCAGCCTATCTTGTTTTCAGAAACCATTATTTGACATCGTTGAAACGTTTCTTGCTACTTCTCTCATCGTTTCAATTCTAAATTACAACCAAGAGTAAGTTCCAAAAATGGCTCCTCCCGCTTATTTCCAGGATGAATACATCGACCACGACTTGTCGGTCAACTTGGACTCCACCTGCGCTTTTGAAGGCCCCGAGAAATTGTTGGAAATCTGGTTCTGGCAGCAAACCGAGTCTGAAGGCTTGAGAGCGATTAAATTAGACCAATGGAAGCAGATTTTGGATTTGGTCAACTGCAAGGTTTTGTCAATGAAGAGCTCAAAGTACATGGATGCATATTTGTTGAGCGAGAGCTCGTTGTTTGTGTTTCCACACAAGATCATTTTGAAGACGTGTGGGACAACCACCACCTTGGCGTGTTTGGACGAGTTGTTCAAGTTGGTCGGAGTCTCGAGCAAGTCGATCTACAAGATTTTCTACTCGAGAAGAAGCTTTATGTTCCCCGACAAGCAGATCCATGTCCACAAGGACTGGAAGAATGAGGTTGAGTTATTGAATGAGCATTTCCTCGGCGGCAAATCGTACGTTGTTGGCGATTGCAACTCAGATGACCATTGGTACTTGTACGTGGGCGGACAGAATGACTGGACGTCACAAGATCAAACATTTGAGATCTTGATGACGGGACTCGACCCCGCTTGTGCCGACAAGTTTATGAACAATCCAACACATATCGATGGGCACGAGACTGGAATGAAGATCATGCAAGAATGCGGGTTGGACAAGCTCTTGGAGAATAGAAACTCGCACTTGTTGTCGCCTAAATCGTCCGATGACGAGAACGATGAAGTTGTTGTCCATAACTTTATCCACGACCAGTTTGGGTTCATGCCTTGCGGGTACAGTTCCAACTCGATCAGTTCCAACGACGAAAGCTATTACACGATCCATATCACGCCAGAAGCAGGCTGGAGCTATGCTAGTTTTGAAACAAACGTCCAGTTTGATAACTTGCAAGTGATTGAAAGAATCTTGGACATTTTCAAGCCAGCCAACTTTTCGATGAACTTGATCCATTCAAACAGTCATCAAGGGGATTTGTTGTATAATTCAGCTGGGTTCTTTAAGAAATTGGGTTACAAGAAATTGGAGAGAGCAAACTACGATTTAACAACCCATGAATTGTTATATTTTAAGTATGAAAAGGTATAATATATATTTAATTATCAATCCCCCCTCCCCCCCCAACCAATAAAAGATATATACAAAATTACTCTACAAGTTTTGGCGGAGATCGTCGTACCCGCCAACGTCTACCGTCCACCTTTGGGCTATGTTAGTTTGTCGATTTGGGATTATGCCATCCCACCAGTATTGATAACTTTCGATTCAAGTCGTCGCGGAGGCGTATCATGGTGATTTTCTCGTCTTGGTACTCCAACCTCACCGCTATGTTGGTGTAGTCAAGGTGTAGTTTGTCCAACTGTGCAGCGTAACAAGTATAGCTCATCATGGTCGAACTGGGCCTTGTTGTCCTCTTTTGGATCAATTTTTTCGTGATTGCCGTTGCTGACATCCGATGCCATCCACATGAAGAACACCATTGGCGATGGGATCGATATAGTCAGTGGAATTACAATCAGGGGGGACCTCCTGACAAGGGATGACGTCGAGTTTGTTCCAGCAGCGGGCCGAGATAAGTACTTGCTCGAGATGGAATCAAAAACAAGGCATGATAGATATTGATCAACTGGGGAGTTGACATCATTGAGTAAATTGCATGATATCAGGTATTGGTCCCGGTCTATTCAAAATTCGAAAGTTTAGAAGATGAGATTAAAACCACCATTTCCATTCTTATGTCCAACCCCCGCAACCCCATTACGTCACGTTTCACAAAACTATTACTATTACATGTTTATCCATTATTTATCTTCATTATTCACGGCTTATTTATTATCCAACAACCAAAAACGACCAATCTTATTTTGTACGCAATTATTCACCAAGTGGTTTACATTAAATTCAAACTCCGAGGTGGGAATAGGCTCCAGTGACCAAAAGGGTGGGATTGAGGATAACGCTGCAGTTACTGAATCAATATCAATACACAAACAAAACAGAAAAATAACAAGATTCTCTCTCTCTGTTATATAATATTTTGGTTGCAAACTAAACATGAGAGTCAACTGCGCGCGGCGTTGTTTGAAAAATAAAAAAAAAAATCCATGCACTATTTTTCCCTCGCCCTTTATCCCCCGGGCTCACCGATCTAGATGCCATCATCGATTGACAAATAAAATCAAAGAGAGTAGTGATCTAACTTTCTCTACTAATCTTCATCATTTAAGAAAGGAATCTAAATTAAAACTATGTAGCTATTTATTTAAATTTTTTACCAAACAAGATAACTTGTAATTGATCGTATAATGAAATAACACCAGCTCCTGCGACACCTCTCAAGATGTTAGCACCACAACCTCTGAAGAGGGAAGCGACACCTTCAGCAGCAACAACTTTTCTGAAACAGTCGAAAGCACCGTCGTATTTAACAGCTTGACCAGAGGTCATCATCATACGTCTTCTAACAGTGTCCAATGGGTAAGAAGCAGTGGAAGCACCGGTGGTGACAGCCCAACCCAACAAGAAAGAAGCCAAGAAAGAACCTTCCAATGGACCAACCAAAACAACTGGTTTCAATGAATCATACAAACCAAAGTACAAACCTCTGTAGACAATAATACCAATGACTGATGGACCGAAACCTCTGTACAAACCAGCAATACCATCAGAAGCCAAGGTTTTTTTGTAAACATCAATCAAACCATTGAATTCTCTACCTTTACCGTCACCTTTGGCTGATTTAGCATCGTTGGCCAATCTGGTTCTGGCGTAATCCAACGAGTAGACAAAAGCCAATGAAGTGGCACCGGCTAAACCACCTGAAGCCAAGTTACCAGCAAACCATTTCCAGTATGATTCGTCTTTTTTGAAACCAAACATAGCTTTGAATTTGTCTTTGAAAGCAAAGTTCAAGGCTTGGGTTGGAAAGTATCTGATAACATTGGCAGTGTTACCTCTCCAGAATGAAACGACACCTTCGTCGGCAGCGGTTCTTTGGAAACAATCAACGATACCTTTATATTTGTGGGATAATCTTCCTTGTTTGATCATTTCATCTTGATTTTGCAATAATAATTTAACTCTTTCAATTGGAGCTGCTGCGGTCTTTGAGACGGCGGCGGAAACACCACCCATCATAAAGTCAACGAAGAAATTTGAATCAACCATTGTATATATTTGAATAGATTTTTTGGTATGGTAGAAAGGAAAGAAAAAGAGGAAAAAATTTTTCGCTCAACACAACGTTGATAAATTTATAGCGTAGAAAAATTTATGTTTTGCAGGCTCCAATAAAATTATTTATTTTCCAAAGACAAAAGAAAAGAGAGAAAAAAAAAAAAAAAGTCAATTAATTTGTGATCTAATCAACACAAAAGCAATAAATGCACAACCGCTAATAACGTTCTTTACCCTGCCCTCCCTCTCCCCCTCTGGGCCCAGCTGGGCCCCTAGATGGAACCAATTTATGGCCCTCCCTATGCCCACCGCCATCGCCAGCTACAACTACAGCTACAATTTTTTTTTTTCCTTGATTATTTTTTTGCAGCCTATCTGCCCAACTAATAATTTTTCCTTCCTGCACTTGATCTATTTATCATGGTAGAACCTTGTCTTGACGGCTGTTTCCATGTTGCCAACTCTACTCTTCCCCAATGCAATGCCATTCATCCCTCATCTTCTCCCCCCCTCCTACAATGTCACATTTTCCACTTGGAACCAAAGACATGTTTGAAATTGTGCTTTTTTTTTTTATTTTTTTTTTTGTGAATTGGGACACGACTTTGTGGTAATTTACGGAACAGCCAGAACATTACCGTTGATATGATTGGACAATCAGGGTATTTTTGAAAATTACAATCCAAGGTAAATCGTTTAATTACGCGTCTTGTGAGTTTTTTTTTTCTTCATTCATTAACTACTATTATTATCTTGTACCATTATTATTTCCCAGACTTTTCACCCATCCAATCACACATACATTTATATATTCATATACCCATTTCGTTGTTTCTTTTGTTGTGCTCATCTCTCTTTGACCAACTGGCCTCCTCTATCTCTCTCTGTCTCTTTTTTTTTTGTTTCCTCGCTTCCACGAAAAAACCTAATTCGATATTCTCTGATTTTGAGATTCCGGCTATAAGATGCAAGATTTACTCCCGGTTATGAAATTTAGCTCGCTCTGCATCGGATAAAATTACGACCAACTGTTGGTAGTTGATTCGTCCTTCACCACCCTGGCAAGGTACTCTTGCAACCAACAGGCAAAAGACAAACAACAGACGAGATAAAGTCAGATGGATATAACGCGGCCAAGGTCACGGTTACTAAGGCGGTGTGTAAGTTAGGTGACAATACGTTCTACTGATCTACTCTCATCGACAAGTAGTAAACAAAGCTGCTGTCATCACATCACAAAACAGTTTACCAGTTTGTGTATCTGATTGAAAAATGAATGCATCTTTCTTCCTGTTAATATTGGGGAATTCAAGTCGAATTGCAGTTATAGGCATCGTAATGGAAGGCATGGTATTGCTGGCGAAGTTCTCTTTAGACCGTGACGATGTGAAATTCGCTCCAAGTGACGTTAGGATTCTCGGTTGCAAAATTTTTTAAAATGTACTTCTCGCTGCAACTGGTTACAACGACGACGCAATTAACACGGAACAGGCCGTCGAATGCCATATCACTTGATCGCCATCTGATAATCATGTAGGGTACCTATGAAACAGTTTCGGTGTGGTGAAAATTTCCCATGCAATCTGTTTTGGTGAAACAGGGTAATAGCAACTCTTTGATCTCTGTGTTGTTTTCTATTAGACGAAATTGGTTGTAAAAATTGAAATACATCCTGGAAAAACCAGTTCCAATGGAAAGAAGAATATTCTTTTCATTGTAGATTTGGTTGCACACTTTCAACTAATGTTGGGGTTTCCACCTTTTTTATGGTATTCCACCAATTTTGCTGAAATTTACAAAAGTGCCAATTTGATATAACCATGTAGCACCCACAGATAAACAACATACTAAATAGTCGAAACAGTCATAGCATCACTTCATATCAGTGCGTTGGCTTGTATATGTTCCCGGCCGTGTTGCAAAAAACTTCTTTTTTTCAAACATTGTATAATTATATATCTAAATTAAACTTTAAAACGTTGTCTTGTTGTTGGGCAAGGGAAACTAGATTTAGTGAAAACCCTTATGTCATTGTTGTTGTATTAGTAGATTTATATCTGTATGATTGTGAATTTTTCTATGAAACCCTCTGGGATTGTACGCTTTTAGAGATACCGGTTTGGATTCTGATGTCTATTAACTATACAAGGGTCCACGCTTCTGCTCGTGGCTGATTCTCGCTGCTGCGATCTGGTTCTGATTGAAATCATTCATCTGAATCTCCTCGGTTTGAATCGTCTCCTGCGTCTGGTTGCTATGGTAATAATTATCCGAGTTACGCTTAAACATCGCTGCCATCACGTTCTTGCGCTTCTTGATCGCTGGTTGTGGACTAGATGGCGCAAGTATACTATCGAGTCTCTGCTCCTCTGAGTCCTGGCGTTTTGTCTGCATGCTCATGCGATTAACCACGTCGCTCGAATAAGCACTGATCTTAGCCCGGTTCGGATCAGTAGGGTCATAATCTTGCGGATACGCATCAAAGTCGCCGCGTAATACACATTCGCGAATTATGTCAATGTTCTTGGGCCAATATATCTTTTGCACAAAATCATAGAAAAACCGTGGCATAAGACATATCAAAATACCAACAAACATGCACGCCCAGAACGCCGTCATGCCAAACACTTGTGGTGCAGCCTTGTAGAACTCGCCCGCTGACGTCACTGTCGTCGTCCATAAACCTGTCCAAATGAAAATAATCAAAATCGATATAGCGACAATCAACGAACTCAACCAGTCCCATCTATACTGGTGGAACAAAATGTACAAGTTACACGAGATGCACGCGATACACGTCACCAAAACACCCATCCAGAACCGGTGGTCCATTGGCTTACCGTCCTCGTTGGGGAACGACACCACGTAAAGCAAGTATGGGAAGAAAAACGAGATTGCAGATTGGTAAATCCCATCAAGACAGTACCAATAAAACTTGGCGTCACTCATCTCATTACGTAAAATCCCCGATTGATACAATTGTGGTATCAACAACGACACCTTGGCATCAACGTCTTGATCAAACACCCCAAGGAATATCACCGGCAATGACGTGAATGCCAAATTGTAGAACATCAAGTAAGTGAACTCAAACAAATAAGTACCATCAAAGTCACAAAATATACCGTACCAAAATAACGCAATGTTGAAAATAATATTCTTGAAAAAAAAGCTAGGAATCATCTCACTGAATCGTTTGTACGACCATCTTCCATGCGTCAACAATAGCTTGGCCAAGAACCGAAACTGTCCAATTGCGTAGTCTGACGACATCACCGCTTGTCTACCTTCTTCACCGGCAATACCAACACCGACATCAGCAGCTTGAATCATGGCAACGTCATTCGACCCATCGCCAATCGCCAACGTCATTACATCCAAGGTATCTTTGACCAACTTGACAACAGCTGCCTTTTGTGCGGGCGAAACTCGACAGCAGAGCACAGCACGACATTTCTTACAAAGCAACAAAAACTTACGCTTGGTTTCAGGATTGAGCAACGTTGACTTTAATGCATCACCATCAATGACAACCCCAAACCTATCGTCGGGAGTCGAATGGTTGCCAATGGCAGCTTCTTGTTCTTCAAATGTACCTTCCATTTGGAAATAGGTGCGCAAATAATACGACAACATAATGTCAATCACCTCATTCTCGGAGCCTACTAAATTGAACTTGGCCACCTCTTCCTGGTTATAGCTCGTTTTCAACACTAGCAACTCCATTTCGTTGCCTAATAAATTACACGAGAACCCGATATTAATTGCCGTTTCAACCTTATCACCGGTCAATACCCAAAGCTTGATTCCAGCATCTGCCAACACCGAGATAGCGTCAGGCACACCGTCTTGTAAACGATCTTCGATGGCTGTACCACCCAATAAGATCAATTCTTGCTCAATCGAGTCTGCTACAGCTTCCATCTTGGCTTCACGGTTTTCCAACGACAGCGCCGCCTCTTGATGACGGCTGTTCCATTCGTTATACTGCTCCCACGTCAACTCTCGCTGCGCAATGCACAATGTACGCAACCCTTCAGTGGCATATTCCTCCAAGTGCTTTGACGTCGTCTCCAACATCGTTGGGTCATTATCAGACGATAACCGTTCGTAAATGACCGAATCGGCACCTTTACATATCAACAATGCCTTGTCGTCGATCTTGACTATCGAACTCATTCTTTTCCTGGTTGAGTTGAACTCGAGCGTGTTCAAAATCTGGTACTCCTTCGTGACACCGTGCACATCGACAAGAACACCACGTTTAGTTGTGCCTTTGAATGTAAAACCTAAAGACCTTGCTGTTCCAACTAAAGCTGCTTCATCGGGAGATTGCGCCTTTAACAACAACTTGGCTGGGTTCTTGGGGTTCTCCTCAGTAACGACAGAGTGACACAATGCTAACGCCAACATAAAGTGCGAATTCTCCGGCTGGTACATTTCATCAACAAATTTCAGCGATATAAACGTGAGCTCATCGTTGTAAAGTTGGTTCTTGTTAACTTTGGCCAACTTGTCAATCATGACTTCTCTATCCTTGGCAATGATGGCTCTTTCCTTTGCTGATTCTTCTTCAACATTGATTCCCATTCGTTTTCTTAACCCTGCCAAAGCTTCAGTGTACGCTTTACCATACAGCACACCATTGATTGTACATTTTTTGAACTCCATGACATTCTGGGTCAAAGTCCCCGTTTTATCACTAAAGATATATTCGATTTGTCCCAAATCATCCGATATCGACCATGACTTGGGTGTACAGGGGAAATCCAATTTGTCGTAGTACATTCCCAAATCGGAGTAAATGAAATAGGCTTGTGCCGTTTTGATAATTTCAATTGTGATATACAACGAGATTGGAACTAGCGATTGATACAAAATCAAAGCAACAAAGAACCCAACGAGCCCATTAACAGCAGGCGACCCGGCAATGGTACCAAATTCAAAGTAGTCCCTCGAAGTATTTGTAGTTCTATAATATAACCCATTTACCAACCCCGATATAAAGCAAATAACAAATAATAAAACGAAATTTAATAATACATAATAGTTTAATTCACGTGACATCCTCGACTGCTTAGTTGGCGTCACACCAGCATTCAACATAATCTTTGTGTCGTCACCGGTGAAACCAACGATACCAATGACCCACTTTGTGTTTCTCAACGTGCAGCCACGCAACAACAAGTTGTTGATGGTGATGGGTTCTTGGCCGCCTGGGTATTTCAAATTACCTTGGTAGCTGTACAAGTTTGCATGAGGACCTTCTGAGTCGATTTGGAATGCTTGGTCGATTAAGTCATCGGCCTTTTCGATTTTATCCGACGAGAATTTCATAGCTTGTTTGACTTTCAAGTTAGTTTCCCCATCGAGATTCTTAGTTTCCACATAACAGCAATTATCGTCGTCACTGGTTGACAAGATGATCAAGTCAGCTGGTATTTCGTCGTTGTTGTAAATACGCAACACATCGCCAACTTTGACGTCTTTCCAGTATTTCTTTTGGAATTTCATAATTTTACGGCTCTTGCCAAATGGGTTAGACTCAGTCGATAGTCTTGAATCAAACGACTTTCTTGGTTCTTCGTGCTTAACGTTCCTCAACTTGTTTGCTCTGCCTTCTTTGGTCAAGTTTCGCTTTGATGCGCCCCAGAATCTGATGAGCAACTTTGTGTTCCATTTTTTGAACCGCCTCCATAGTGAAACATGTTCATCATTCACATTTAAATTCTGGTACAAATAGTCTGGATCGTCTTCGACCTGGGTCAAGATATGTGTGATTTGGTTGTTAACCTCCAAATCGGTAACGGTTCTTCTGGAATCCTCTATTGCGTCCTTTATGGCGGTGATTATAACAATAACAATCAACGGAACCGCCGCCAATACCGGGGAAGGAACACCGAAAATTTGAAACGCACCAAGAATGATCAAGGCAAGAAAATAAATGTTGGCGATGTTGTGTAGAAACTGATGCGATATGTTCTTTGGCAAGAACGATATGGGGGTATATTTTGTTGTTCTTATTTTATTTCTTGGGTACTGAATGTTGATCTCCCCGGTTTCTGGATCGACCATTTCTTCCGGTAGCTGTTGGTTAAACACTATTGAGCGTTTTTCGTTTTTTCTATTTTTGGCGTCGGTGGTCTCTAGATCGAAATCTGAGTCCGAATCTCGATTGTGATCGGGGAAATCTATTGAGTGGGTATTTGGTTTTCTGATGGAATGTAATTTACTTTTCAACAGATGATGATGGTGGTGGTTGGGTTGTAGTACTCGTTTCAACGTCTTTGACCGGCTCACGTTCTCCTTCTTTGGTCGTCCGTGCTTGTTTCTGGTGGTACCCCATCTGTGTCTTTTGGTGTTTGATAATTCGGTTGTGTGCTCATCGGTATCGGGAGCTTTTGGCTTTTCAAACACTTCGTTTTCCAAGATGGTATCGTACTGATCTAGGAAGGGCGATTTTACTTTAGACGACGATGATGGCGGAGTGGGCAAGTCATTCTGGAACCTCAATGACGATTGTCTTTGGAATCGGCCTGTATCTAGATTCGGCGTTGGTGGTATCGAATCGTCGGACATGGAGGAGGAGTTGATGTTGTGGAAATGGGTATCAGTAGGCGACTGTAGGATCGACGAGTTGTCGAAACTATCCTCTGGATCAACAAAGGGGCTGTCTTTGGACATGAAGGGGGGTGGGTGGTTGGTTGGATATTATTAATTATTAAGTGGTTGTAACAAAAGTAAAAAGTTGAAAAATGCAAATTTGTTACTACACCTACAAAAGTTACGCACTGCGAAGAGAAAAAAAGGGAATGAAAACGAAAGGATTAAATTAACTCAAAAAAAGGACACAACGCGGTTATAAATTTCTTAGTAAAATTATCCATTCCATCCTTCAATAAACAATTTAGCTTTACAACAAGACAATGCAACAATTGGATATATGCCCCAGACACACACCCATATATATATACGTATATGAAACTATGTATCAAAACATGCATGTAAATGTATAAATGTATAAATGTATGTGTCTGTCTGGGTGGGTGTGGTGATGCTATTTATCAAACACACAAATTTCAATATTGGTGGTTTCAGCATAAATGGCTGCTGCTGTTGCTGCCTCCATTGTCACATCCCTCCATCGTTCCCCGTCATCGTCATTATTTTTGCAATTTTTTTTTTTTTTT